>JAHWFO010008480.1:1931899-1971456 GCA_023313115.1 Rhysida immarginata
GAAATTGAAATTGAAACCATGATCGAAAAATTGTTTATAAAATATAATAAAATACTTCAAATACAAAGTAAACGAAAAGATAAACTTATCTCTCCGTGATCGACGTGTGAAAGAATTATTAATCAGCTACTCTTCTGTTTAGCCATGTGTTTTGCATCATCTTCACTCACTTTCGGCCATGACAGTTCTGGGCATGGAGCTTCCCAATTTGCTTCAAGTTACAACAATAGGATTCGGAGTCTATCTTTAATATACGTCATTGGTACATATAATAAAAATCCTGCAACAGTTGAAAGTAATAACAAAAATCTTGCAACACAGCTAATGATGCATTGAATTTCAACTTTTTTTTAATTAATTGATTTTTTTGTGCTTTATTGTTGTTTTTTTTCAAGTTAACTTAAAGTCATATGCAAATATTTATGAACATTCCATTATTACTTTTTATTCATTTCATTCATTTAAGATGGAATCTTCACACTGTAAACTCTTTCAAAAATGTAAGAGAACTAATTTAAAAAGAACATGTCACTGGAATGCATCGAAAGTCAAATAGCCAAAGAAATTGGAGTATATCGTTTAACAATTGAATAAAATCACAAAATTAAACAGTGTATAAAAATTAGTTAAGGCATCATTATCCAACGATATAAGGGTTTTAGCATCAAAATGTTACGAGCAGTAGCGGCTCGTGACTATAATAAGTGGAGGGGCACAAATTTTTCAAATACAATGGCTACTGAAAGAGAAAGAAATCAGAGGACTATATCAGTTTTAGTGCATAATAGCTAAAATTTTAAGCAACACATTATAAATGTAAACGATTTCAGGTTCTGGAACTTCTGATTTAAAATTTATAGCTTGATTTGAGATTGAGACTTATAAAATTTTTAATATACATCAGCTAAATTTTTAAGTACCACACTACTATGATTAAACAAAATTTCAGGTCCCTAGGCCTTTCCGTTCAAATGTTATAGCTTCAATTGTATTTGAAGCCGCCAGGGTCTCCGAGGCCTATATCAGTCTCCTTGTATATTGTCTATAATTTTTAAGTAACGCACTGTAAAAATACAAAACTTCAAGTTCTTAGGCCTTTTTATTCGAATGTATAGCTTTTTATAGCCCTTTTTATAGCTTGATTTGTGATTTCGGCTTCAGGGCCCCTGTCGAGACCTAAGAGGCTTAAATCAGTTTTTAGTGTATATCATCTAAATGTTTTAGTAAATTACTGCAAGTATATAAAATCTCAGATTTCTAAGCCTTTTCGTTCAAACATTATAGCTCTGTGTTTAGGTCCCCTGCCAGGGCCCCAGAGGACTATATAAGTTTTAGTATATAATAGCTAAACGTTTAAGTAACACACCAAAAATATGCAAGAATTCAGGTTTCTGGACTTCTGGTTCAAAAGTTATAGCTTGATTTGTGATTGGGGCCTCAGGACCCCTGTCGAGACCCAAGAGGCTTATACCAGTTTTTAGTGTGTATTAGCTAATTTTTTAAGTAATTTTCTATAAGTAAACAAAATTTCAAATTTCTAGACCTTTTCGTTTGAATATTTGCAAATTTTTTTTAGTACCACTCAATCTTAATATATAAAGTGCTTCGTCAGTCTATCATATCTCGCAAATCCAGACTTTTCATCGGCAAGTGAAGCAAGTGACGCAACAAAATTAAATGATGCAACAGAAGTAAATGACTCGATGTTGCTTATTGTCTCTGCTTGGTTGCGCCGGGCACAACATCCTTGTAAATATACAAAATTTCAGGTTCCTAGGTCGTTCCGTTTAAATGTTATAGCCTCAATTGTATTTGGGGCCTCGGGACCTCCGGCGGGGACCTAGAAGCTTATATCACTTTTCTTGCACAACCTCTGACAATTAAGTTCGGTGAATGACGTCACACCCTAATCTGTGCGAACTTTACGCGAGTAACAATGCATGTGAATACAAGCCCAGTCATTGTTTAAGCAAGTTCAGACAGGTCACGTTTGTGCGTGCAATGGTTTAGCAGATACTCGTTTCTTCAGTTGAAGGTGTAGCGTGCGCACGTAACTGTGGATAATGGATCAAAGAGGAACACTGCCGTAATCGTGCAACAGTTTCTGGCCAACAAAGGGGTCGTATCCATAGCTCATCCACCTTATTCACCAGACTTGGCACCGGCAGACTTTTTCTTGTTCCCACGCCTGAAACGGGCCTTAAAGGGACACAGATTTGCGGACATTCCAGACAATCAAGCAAATGCGACACGTGAACGTAAAGCCATCCCTAAGGAGCTTCCAGGACTTATACACCCGATCCCAAAAGTGTATTGCCTTCCAGGGTGATTATTTCGAAGGACAATAAAGTAAATGTGGCTCTATCTGTTTTGCATTTTGTTGTGTGAACTCATTCACCGAACTTAATTGTCAGAGGTTGTATATTATTGGTTTTATTTTTTTAGAACCGCACTATAAATTTACGAAATTTCAGGATTTAGGCCTCTTTGTTCAAAAGATAAAAAAAAAGAACCATGAAATTCATACAAGTGGCCCCTGAGGGGCCCCGGGCCACCCTAGAGGATTCGCTATATTTTTCACACCGTGCTCTGTATAGGGCCTACGTTTGTACAAAATTTTAAGCCTTTAAGTCAATCCTTTCAAAAGTTATGGCGTGTGACATACACATTACAGAGTACATATATACATCTGTACCGTCGTTAATAGGGTTTTAGATGATGCTAAAACCCTAAAAACCGACTTTGATGAAACTTTCACTATCGTCTAGCTATAACCAGTTTATATCTTGAAAACTACTGAACCGATTTTGATGAAACTTGGACTGTTCCCTAAGTTGAAAGATACTTAATCCAATAAAGAAAGAATTATTGCAATTTGGTTTCTAGTTTGTGAAAAAACATACATACAAACACACTTATGAAATTTGGCACACTTGTTTAGAAGCTCACATTGACTAACATATACGAATATTGTGCAATTCCAACAATATTACATACATACGAGTCAAATTGATAACATCCTTTTTTTGAAGTCGGTTAATAAAAACCTATGAAGAGACTGGAAAAGCTTAAATGAAGTCTAGATCTGGTCGACTCAGAAAGACGAAAAAAGGTCCAAGATAAAGTTTTAAGAAACATTCAAAGAAATTACACCAGAATGGAAAAAGATTATTAAGAAAAATGTATAGGAATAATTGACGAGAAAAAGGCTGAAAAACATGAGATAGAGATTCAGCTGCGCAAACAATGAAGCAGAAATGTGAGCATAGTGCCAAAATTACAAAGACTGGACCCTTAAACAATGAAGTCGAGTAATGTTCAGTAACGAATCAAGATTTTGGTTCTTCAGTGATGATCAATAAAAAGTACTGAGAGAAAAAGGTGAAGAATATCGTGTAGATTGTACATTAAAAACTATGAAACAATCTCCTGGGATAATCGTTCACGGTACTATGACATCCAAAGGCCTTGATAGCTTAAAAGTAATTTGTGAGAATCAACGCATCAGTATACATCAAAGTACTTGAAGAAAATGTTCTTCCAGCTGCTGATTTCATATATCAGCAAGATGGAGGAGGAGTCATCGAGCCAAAAAAAGAAAAACCAACCGATTTTATGAGTTTTATGGGAATTAATATCTTGGATTGGCTAGGCAACTCGCCTGACTTAAATCCCATTGAAATATTTGGAGAATTATCAAGAAATATACTAGACATAAGTACCACCCCCTAATTAGAATCTCAAGTTCACAAAATGTTGAATCAAATAGGCGTAGATCTTTGCCAGAAGACTATCATGTTGTGGCGTTCAGCATTGGAAAGGGGTTACCAATTTCCTAATGATGCACTGCAAAGAAATTCTAGGGTCCGTGTTGATGATTCCAATCTTCAACTTCTATGTAAATTTAGTCTGAAATGACTGAAAATTACATGGATAATAGAATGATTCACAAATTTAAACAAAGAGAATTCATTAAAGTTCAAATTAATTATTTGAATTATTCATAAGATAAAAGGTTCTAAGTAAATAACAAATTACATATAAAGTATTCTTCCTTATAGTTTCATTGGTATTTTAAGATGCATTTCTCTAAAATTTCTATTTCTTCACTCAACACTAAGCCAAGTGTCCTTCATATCCAAATTCTCCATATTAAGATTAAATAGTTCTCCACAAGTTAAGAGATTAAGGAAATGACTCTTTACTAACTAAAGACAAGCTTCATCCATTTTTAGAGACTAAATTATACTCTGATAAGAAATTTTCTCTCGATTGAGACATTCTCCGTGGCATTCGGAAAACCCAAGATGAATTGTTGTATACGCAAGATACTGTTGTATACGCAAATTATCTATGCTTACAATATCCAATCTTACCTCTTCTGTCAAGAAAAATTTCTATTCCATATTATCATGGCGTCTGATATTCCTCACATCACATTTAATATATAACGGGTGTCCAAAAAGTTTGGCAACATGGCAGATATCTCAAAGCTGCCAGGTAGGGGAGATCTGAAGAGTGTGGTTTATAGGTAATAGGGGAGTGGGGAATTCATTGCCGCACTCAAATTTGACCCCCAAATTTAAGGTCTTCCATTTGAAAACTCGAAAACTATTAAAGATAGAGAAAAATTTCTAATTGCTACCCTGTAGAGCAACACCACAGTCTAAAACCAATTTTTAATCACACCCTTCCCCTTGAAAGATTGAGAAAATGGGCGAGGAAGGGCCACTCAAGGTCAGCTCGGGCTGGCCAGATTGGCTGAGGTTTCTAACACATTTGAATTGCAGTGAAGCACACCGTTGGGAAGGCTCATTAAGTGACTGACCTTGAGCGACTCTTTCTCGCCCATTTTCTCAAAATCTTTCAAGGGGAAAGGTGTGTTTAAAAATTGTTTTTAGACTAATGTGGTGTTGCTCTACAGGATAGCAATTGGAAATTTTTCTCTATCTTTAATAGTTTTCTAGTTAGCAAATGGATGACCTTAAATTTGGGGGTCAAAGCCAAATTTGAGTGCAACCATGAATTCCCCACCCCCTATTACCTATCAGCTTTACCCATACTCATCAGATCTCGCCTACCTAGCAGCTTTGAGATATCTGCCATGTTACCAGACTTTTTGGACACACTGTATATCGAGTTTGCCAGTTTTTTCCTTTTAACGTTTCTTAAAATCAACTGGTCATCTCACGTCAATTCTACTGGAATCATTACTCATTATTGATAACATCATGGCTCTAGGATTCTCTATCCCATGCTCGCTTCCCTTATCCCTTCCTTTCCCTCCAAAATTTTCTTTCTTAATAAAAAGCTTCTCCCGAAAAATTCTCCTTTCACTTTTCGTATGCTTTACCATAAAAGCTTGTCTTAAGGGAGCTAGATTTCTTATAACAAAGCTTAAAAGCCTACACAGTGGCTTTGTTTCATCTTTAATAAACAGTCAATAATTTTAATGCTTACAAAACCAAATTTTATAATGTAATTGTGGTAGCAATGCATGTGCGCCTTAATGCCAAAATGAATTCAAAGTGTTTTGAAAGCCAAAGGTAATAATCTACGTTGTACGGAGTATTAAACATTGTTATAATATACAGTTAATAACGTGTTGCAAGACTTTTATTATTATTTCATCCTGTTATAAGATTTTTTTATATGTACTCACTAGATGATATCCACGGGATTGCACGGGTTCTTTTTTGATGAAATTTTGCAATATCTGAATGTAAATATACAGTAAAAAGGAACAAATTAATGTAATAAAAAGCTTATAATTAATGCAATAAAAATTCATGGCCAATTACGGCCTTCTAGCAGTAGTGCCGTAGAAAAAAATGTGTAGAATAACGTATGTGGTTTCGAAAATCAGAGGAAATAGAATGAAACAATACTTTGATCTGAGGTTTCTTCATCCGTGGCTATGGCTGTAGTTCTTCTATTTCATCTCAATTAATGCAGCTGCTCCAACCTCCTAAGTTTCAATGCAAGTACAGTCAACCAAAGGAAATAATCTACACGAGTTTAATACTTAATATTACATTTCATGCTAATGTGTTGTTTAAATAGCTTTATTAATTATAATTATTTAAATTTAATAATCTTAATAATGTTAACTCTAAATGTAACATTAAATTATCAAAAATAAATTAATATTGAAACGGTAAAACTTGGAGTAAAATTCAAGTGTGGATTATTTCCCTTTGATGACTGTACATTAATGGTTGTTGGCTACTTGGTCAAAAGTCACACGATTTCGAACTGCTCTGAAGTCTTGTCTTTCGTTGCGTGTCCGAATCCTCTTCATCAATTGTTCGATAGGCGGCTTCAATTTCTCCCATGGGGCTTTCTTTTTCTCTTCTTTAGTGGATGTACATGATCGTTTGTGCCTGTGCTCTGCAATTCCAATAATCTGAGTGATCTGGTTATTCGCTACTCGGCAATCTGTTGTGGCAATTCGCACTTGATTTAGTTCTCGATGTCTTGAAGCAAAACTTGGGCATTCATCATTTTGTGTGGTCTTCCAGTCGCAATTTCTTCTGTTGACACGCTTGGATCGTCGACGGCCCCCTGGGAACTTTGATGACCACTGGGTCATTCACCACTTGCTTATGCAGCTGTGCCTGGCGAAACCGATACAGCGCTGAGCGAAAGGCCTGCTTCCTCTGCCGCCTTTTCACTGTTTCTGAAAAGTCTGCTAACTCTCCATTATCTGCAGTTCCTGCTTATTTTTAAAGAAAATGTTAAGTTCTAATAACTATCAATTCAAAGAAAAGCCAGAAGATGTATTGTTACAATTCCATTTTGTTTTATAATTCGCAGAGGTAGGATGAAATCTTCATTACATGTCTTACTGAACGTTATATATATTGCACAAACTTTGCCTTGCATTGTTGATCATTTGATATATACTAGAAATTCCACCCGTCGCATGACGGGTGTCAACCGTACAGGTTGAAGGGTAAAGAAATGAAAGTGGAGCATCAATGGTGTTCAAAACTCATATTCTGCAACAATATAGGCTATTGTTCATCTGCATATAAAATAAATTGGGCTATTGCGAGTCGGACTCGCGCATCGAGGGTTCCGTACTACCATATAATATATTTACCAAAAAATGCCAGGTTCTGGAGGTTGTGGCACTGTGTTTTCGATTTCGGCTTTTATAGACATATAATCTATAACAGTTTAAGTGTCGAAATTTATAAAATAAGAGCTTTGAACAAAAAAAGTTTTCAAATATTAAATTAACAGATCACCTGAAAAAAGATTTTATGTTTGGCGTTGCGCAAATCCAACTCACACTTGGCCAATTATTCATTAGTTGTCGTAATACTTTAGAGTTTGAACTATAATCATGCCAAGTTTGACACTTGTATGTATAACCGTTTTTACGATAGAACAAAAAAAAAAAAAAAACTTTTTACATTTTTATTATTTGTTAGACAATCTGCCATCCGCCTTAATAACACATACTCTGTGAAAACTTCAACTGGCTACCTATTCCCGTTCAAAAGATACTGCCCTTAAGAGTATTATCTTACCACACAACTATTCCTGGCTTTGGACAGACCAAGAGAATTATTTTTTTTTTCAGTTTATTTATTTAATTAAATAACAATGACGGAGTATTGTCTTGCCACAACAATCCCTGGCTTTGGACGGATTGTTGTAACTTTCTTTGTTGGCCTCGGACGGACGAACCGACGGATAAGAGAATTAGTATATTAGATAAGATTATTGGTCTGTGCATATTGTTGGTGAATTTTGTATTGCTATCACCATTGCGATACAAAAACAACAGGTCTATTGTTACACAAACTTTGCCTTAATGAATGTTATATACAGGGGTTCAAGAAATCTGTTACCGGTCATAATATCTTAATAACTAATGAAAATTTCCAGATTTCGAAAAAGTTATCTTATTTCAAAGGCCCATACCTAATTTCCAGGGAATATTTTTCGAGGTAGTCTCTTCTTAAACAAATCAGATTCATGAAGAAATACTAAATCGTCGTAGGTGTCTGTAAAATCGCCCATCTTGTTTCAACTGCACATGCGTTAATTCTCGATTCGATAAGGTCGAATCAAACGGTGAATACTTGCGTTCTTTCGCACAAGCTCCTGTAGAGGAACGAAGCTCTCATATAATGCCAATAATCAGCGTTTTTCGTTTGTTTGAAACAATGCCCAGCCTTTCTCCTTGGCCTCGGTTTACCAACGAGAGACAGGCCAGGGACAACACCTCCTAGAGAGAAGGCCTGCGGACAAAAGGTGTATACATTATTACATCATCATCAAGCGGCTATTGCTAACTTATTTCTACCAATAATAAACCTTGAATTTGGCCGCTTGATGATGATGTAACAATGTGTACACCTTTTGTCCCCAGGCCTTCTTTCTAGGAGGTGTTGCCAGAGCACTCAAAAGTCATCTGATCATCGGGCTCCGAGCAAAATCCAACCTTCATTGTTTCCAACAAACGAAAACACGCTAATTATTGAAATCCAAAATGGACACAATGAAGGTTATATTGTTGCTCGGACCCCGATGACCAGGTGACTTTTGTTTGCCCTAGTCTGTTGGCCTCGTTTACCAAGTTATGACGTCACCAAAATGATGAACTGAGCTATTAAAATATGTTAATATCAAATCAGGTATGGGCTTTTTAACAATGATCTTAATTTTGACCTTCATATTTAATTTCAAAGTCAAATTTAATGCATAATGAAAACCGTAAGAGATAGAAAAAAAATCAATTGGAAAGTTGTATAGCACCCTAAAATTATTCTAAATCATTTATCCGATTTGATTTTGCAACAATGGTTAACTAATAAAAATAATTTTGTGATGACAATTTCAGTCATTAGCTTCGCGACGTATTTCATTTGACTTCAAGTTAAGCAGCATCGATCCTGATCAGTGTTTGAATGGTAACTTTCAAAAAATGGCAGAATACCCTCAAATTGAAATGGTTGACATGATATTTTGTTGACAAGATGTTGTACTTGCAACCCAAATGTAAGCTGAAAGGTATCCACATCGCCGCCATCCTTCAAGACAGGCCTGTGGTAAAATTATTGTACGTTTTCAGAACATAGGTAGTGTTCAAGAACATGCAAGCCAGGGACGACCAAAAACAGCAACAAATGAGGATACTGCCACAGTGGTTCTTGCTGTAGTTACTGCTAATCCACATATATGCACATGTTCTATTGCTGATGATATTGGTTGCAGTATAGGAATAGTGCGGAATGTGCTTCATGATCATAAATTTCATCCATTTCATGCGCGCTGTCATCAAAGCCTTAATGCACGTGACTCTAAAATACGTTCAGAATTCTGTAACTGTCTTTTTTGCCAAATTGATGATGATCACAGTTCACAAAGAAGATTTTGTGATCAGATGAGTCACAGTTAGCACGTAATGATGTTGTTAATAAGCATAACCACTTACTGGGTCAATGAAAATCCTCATTGGTTAAAACAAGCTGCCCCCCCCAAGTGAACTGGAGGACAAATGTTTGGTGAGGCATGTACAAAATCAAGTTATTGGTCGAGTGTTTTACGATGGAAATCTCACTGGCCAGCGTTATCGAGATCTTATACTAAACAATGTTGTGCAAGAGTTTATTGAACAGATGCCATTAAGAGAACGTTGTGAAATCTGGTTAATGCAACTCCACAATTTTCAATGGCAGCATGTGAATGTTTAAACTTGATGTTTCCAGATAAATGGATTGGAAGAGGTGGACCAGTCATATGGCCATGTAAAAATATAGTTTATGAAACACAACCAGTAAGTTTAGCTGAACTTCAATAGAGATTACAATTTCATGTGAGGCAATAACCACTACAACAATGACAGCTGTGCATCAATCCATCAAACATCGTGCAGAATTGTTTGTAGCATCTGACGGTCAACATATTGAACATTTACTTTCGTAATTACCTATTGGTGTTTCTATGGTTTTACATTCCTATTGTTCCAAATTTTTTTTCATTAGATAACCTTTGTTGCAAAATCAATGATTTAGGCTAATTTTAGGATGCTGTACAACTTTCCAATTGACTTTTTGTATCTTATAAGGTTTTTATTATGCTTTAAATTTGACCTTGAAATTAAACGTGACGATCAAAATTAAGATTATTGTTAAAAAGTCTACCCCTGATTTGATAGGAGATATTATTTTGAAATCTGGAAATCCCATTAGTTATTGAGATATTGAGACTGGTAACAAACTTTTTGAACAACCTGTATAATTATTTGATTGGTTGAACCTGCTATATTTTCTCTAATTTTAATATGTATTACCATATCATTTTTAGAATTCTTTGTTGCATTACCATTGTTGATACAAACACGACCGGCCTATTATTGCATAAACTTTGCCTTGCATTGTTGGTAATGAGATATATTGGGCAATAGAAGGCAAACAACTTAAAAGAGCGTATTTAGAATTAGAAAATCAACCACATCCCATTAAAGGGTATACTCCTATTCTCAAAATACATATCAAAAATAAAAAAAACAATTTATATCTAAATTACCCTTTCCCCAAGGAAACAAAATCCAAATCGCTAACGAAAACATGATTCTAATCACAGGGCATATGTAATAAGGAAAAAAAATTCTCACAGAAAGATAAGTATTTTCCTACTGAAGAATTGAGAAAGAGAAAAGAATTCAACTCAAAATCAAGTTTTGATAGTTTTTGTATGCAAAAAAACACACAAAAATGCTGTTTTCTTTGATTGTTCATCTACTTTGCGCGCTGTTTTGCCTGTTTTTGCTCGATATACATGGGTTAGACAGACAATGAGTTAGTCGGCAGAGCTCGGTGACTTGGAACATGGGATGATCAATAGATGCCATTTTCGTGAAACATCTAGCTTGCTACAGGTGATGAAATCGACTGAAAATGATGTAATTGTAAAGGAGCCAAAAAGGGGCAAAAAACGCGTGAAATAGATGAACAATCAAGGAAAACAATCAAGGAAAACAATCAAGGAAATCAACTCTGGTTGAATATTGTTGGTCAGTGCTTATTGTTGGTAAGATACCTCCTATTTGTATGCCCTACCATCATTTTGAATATGATTATTATCGATAATTATTATTTTTTTGAAATCTCATGTAGACAGTGACCTTCCTCTTGCTCTGAAGATCAAGTGTGCAAAATTTCATCAAGATCGGAATAAAACTGTAGATTTGTATAAGAAACAAACAAACAAACTTTTAAGATTTGAAAACTTACTGTAGTAGAAAGCCAAGTGCACATTGTACAATGTTTAATATTTCATCAAGTTGTTTTATTTCAAATAAAATAATTGAAATAGTTGTTGGTGGAATGAAAATTCATTATGTTAAAGGATTTTATCACGCACTATTATAGTATTGAAAAGGAGAAATTTTAACTTTTTTTTTAAATAATTGCTTCATAGTTTGAAAGGTTTGAAAGAGGAAATTTGATTGTTTTCTCTTCCTAGCAGGAGGAAGGTCTTGTTCATCATGAATGGATGACCTAGAGCGCTGGTGCACATGTTTCAGTGCATCTCGAAATCCTCGAGTCGCGGATTCGAATCCGACTGCGGCATGGATGCTTATGTTTATCCTTACTAACCACGCCGAAGGCAACGGAAAACCACCGAATTAATTATCCCTTGCTCACCAATAACATCGGGGATCCAAAAGTGTGTTATATTTTTTTACATTGTTAACGACATTTTCAGTGTTTGCGCATGCCTCGTGATTCTTATGAAAGCATTGAATTGCTGGAAAGCAAACACTGAAAATGTCGTTAGCAATGTAAAAAAAATGTAACATACTTTTGGATCACCCGGTATAATCTACATATGCAAAACCTCCAAACGGGAGAAAACTCAACACACGCTTTGAATATAAATGAATATTCCCTTTACACATGCTAATTCTCTATTAACTAGCATGCCTTACGTCAATGAGAAAAAAAAAGCGTTAACGATTTGCTTGCATCAATTCGATATTCTCGTCATGAGATAGATTCAACGCATTAACATTCTCGTGTGTTTTTCCCCCTTTTATTTTCTGGGCCATGATGATTAACTATTAACTATCACACTCTAATTAGCGAAGACCTTCTTCCCTTAATTCTTACATAATTTTCTATCTCAGAATATTATCTTTGAATCCAATTTTTGATAAAGAGTACGGAAAAGTATTGGAATCTGACCGATAGTGCTGTACGCTTTTTATTTCTAACTGAATAGAGTTTATATTATGAAAGTTTTTACAAAACGTCATGTCAACTTTCGCGTTTATATCCCGATTCTGTGAATTTTATAGAGCCAAATTTTTAAACAGTTAAAAATTTACGATTTCCATTGTCAATAGATCAGAAAATTATCGACATCGAGATAGATGACAATAATACTAATTCTATAATATAGCGGTGTAAAGTTCGGCGTTTTACGGTAATATAGCGGCGTTTGATTTTATCTTTTTTTTTTTTTAGATTTTTATTTAAATATAGTGAACTTCCCATTTATCGTCATTACAGTTTTCTTCCAAAAAGCAGAAATATATCAGTGAGCCACAGTCGATCATTTTTTATTGAACTGTACAAAAACAACTTTGATATATTACACTAACTAAACACCTGTTGAAAAATAAACGGTGAGGTTTAAAACTCTTGTAAGAGGAATTTGAAGTGAAGAGACTGTTAAATTTGTTTGCTTGGAAAGTAGAATTATGGCCCTAGAATGTATATAATTTTCTTCTTGTAAAAATCCATACGAACGTATACAATTTGCTTATCTTCTTTATTTAGCAAGCCTCTTTCGTATTAAATAAGTCGCATATTTTTATTATGATGCTTTCAAGGCTTTGTGGAATCATTTGTTTTTTGTTTTAAAAGGTTGACGTGCAATCGAGCGATTTTCAGTTGAACTCCATTTTTGATAATTTTCTGATCGGGATATAAAGTAATTTTAACTTTAAATGCCCGTCGCTTTTTGCTCCATACAAAAACATTCTAACTCATGGTAATTAAGCAACTGTTTATAGTAACATATAGTAGATAACTCAAATGAACACACATCTCGATACTAGTTTTCCTTGCGATTCTTTCAAAGCAACAAAATGATTTAGAGAAATATTTGTTGCTGACAGGCAACGTCTAATCATGTCAAATATGGTATCAACCCATATGTTTTGCTCATTCAAAAACACCAGCCTTATCTCATGGCCTACAGATTTCTGTATTTTAAGGGGCTTGGTGCCCTGGAAGCCTACTACAGACCCAAAACAAACATAAACCACCGAGAACAAACAGCTTCAATTAGAAAAGGAAGCAGAGCAAAACGCGCGGCCAACAGTTTGTCGTGGCCAGTGCAGGGTTTTGTCTTAGTAGATGTAGTGAGATTGGTGAAGATTCAAATCATTGTACAAATGAGCCTTTGATTCGTTTTGGTTGGCGCAAGAAACCTTTATGATTTTATCATTTAATTAATGTCTATTTACGCGGGATATCGGTCCATAAATTTAAAAATGCAACATGTTCCGTAACTTATTTCAGTTATTGTTTCAACCAGCATTAAAACTCCTAAATGCTTGAGCTAATTGATTGAAACTACACATCCTTTGTTCTCCATAGATTACGCTTCTTCCGACTTCCAAGCAAACTCCTAGGGCACTGCTGCAGCCGAATGATTATGGCTACCTTTCTCATAAATTAATTCACGATTTTCGCCCACAAAACGCTGCAGTCTGCAGCTCAGCAAGCAACAAAAAATACCTACCACTTCGAATTATACAAAATTTGATATGGATTATCCCTTGGGAATGTTCGCTTATGAGTTTCTTGCATCTTTTTATCAATTACATTCCCAAAAAATTTTTTATGAAAGATTTCGTAGTTATTAAAAATGTTTTTGAGATAAGAAGGATTAATTATTTCAGATCAAAACGCGCGTCATTTATTGTACTGCTTTATGGTCTTCCTTTGTTTATTACTTCTCCAGTAAAACAAAGCCCTGAGAATTATTTTTGAAAAATTTCAGGAAAAAGTTATAATTTTCCTAACGTTGTTCGATATATTCGAGTTTATGCGGTTGATTAGTCTTGCTACGGTTTTCGAAATATTTACAATACCACTGCTGAAGTCAATCGTATGCTTATGAACACAGTCGTGGTTGGAAAATGCGAAATAGTAATTACCTACACGATGACCAAGTACAATTTATTGTCATCTTCTCAAAGCTATCGCAGCAATAAGGATGTTAGTAACTGATTCGTTCAGACAACAAATCATTCCGTTCATAACAAATTTCTACTCTTAGAAAATAAGAAATTGTAATTTGTCGCAAATGTGCTAGTTAAAAAGTTAATGACGGATGCTTTTGTCCTGTTTGAATATCAAAGAAAAATAACTCCAAAAACACTCCTCCACATAATAAATTTTAATGACTCAGATGTACATTTCGGAAACAACGTTTCCTTTTGGAGTTATTTTTCTTTGTATAGTTGTATCCACAGTTTTTGGCTTGATTCCTTTGAACCTATCAGTTATAATTCGATCTTAGTGAATGCTGGCGTTGTCGTCCTGAAATATTTCAGTGCCTTCAGGGAAAGAACTCGTGCATTGATGGAATAAACTGGACAGACAGTATATTCAGATATCTGGCTGACCTCAGTATTTCTGCATAACGTTACAGAACCCAGGGTTTAAATATAGAAAAAGTGAATCTGAAAATTAAGACCCACAGTTCATCGGATCGTTCCACAGCGCTTTTGAATTAATGTACAAGATGGATTTACAAATTAATGCAGGTAAAATACAAAATAATTGGCATAAAGCATTTACTTATATAGGTTTTTATAGTTTTCGTATGAACGTTTCAATTAAATGAGAAATTCTTGAGGACTTTTTGCTTCTTCCTTTTATATGCAGTTTACTTATGCCAATTTACCGACCAGAAGGCATCTTACGATCGCCTCCGCTTTACTTTAGAGAACGAACACCGCATATGGACAAATTTCGCCAATTGTCGGGCTTTTCAATCTCGTAAATTGCTTGAATGATTATCACAATGAAATGAGGTTTCCATTCGGTCACTGTCAAGGTTCCTATTGATAAACGTATAGAAAAGATGTGAGGGTATACCAAAAAGAACGGCAATAAAAAAATCATTCTTTCGGAACCACCAAAAAGGGAATACCTCTAATACACAAGGAATCCACAAGGAATACTTCTAATTCCCTTTTTCTTTTTGGTTTTTCCATTCCACAGGATTTGTTTAAATTTTTTTCTTTCGATATACAAAGACGAAGAAGAAAATGAAGCACTTCAGCAACTAAATTAAAATATTCATTGTTTGAATGAATAGATAAAATAGAAACTGACTTTAAGGAGCTGTGGATGCATATCAAATAGAAGGTAAGAGGCAACAGTTGTCCACAAAAGAGATTTATTCGGCATAAATGTAAATTTCGACCACTAAGTGGTCATGTTTCAGTATTAATACAGATGACCACTGAAAGATGACCACTTTATTAATACTGAAAGATGACCACTTAGTGGTCGAAATGTACATTTATGCCGAATAAATTTCTTTTGTGAACAAGTGTTGCCTTTTACCTTCTGTTTGAATGAATAGTTAGAAAACAAAGAGAAAGTCCAAACGGAAGATAAAGAATGGAGAAAAGCATAGAGTCTTTGAACTTTGAAAAACTTTCCTTATTCGAAAACGAAATTAAAAATTGCTTTGCTTTGCCTTGTTTGGTATTAACGTCCTTTTCAACTGCTATGGTCATTTCAGGACGGCGTTATAGGGGCCGCAAATTTTGCCTCGCAAGGGTTCTTTAACATGCAGCCGGCAAACGACTACACGGGGCCAACGACTTTACTTTCCTTCCGAAGGAAGTGCGTGATCTCAGGATTTTTCCCCTGAAAAAATCCTCATCGTCCTGAAAAAATAGAGGCGATCACGTAACCACTGAGCCACCGAGGCCGATATATTAAAAATTGAGAACTCCATCTTTTTAGTAACACTCATGGAACTGCTCATCAAAACATGCAAAGAATCAAAATGATTCAAAGTATAATTACAATTAGAAAAAGGGCAAGGAAAATTATCACAAACTAGAATCGAACCAGAAACCACCACTTTCACTAGCTACTCAACTAATTGAGTTATCGCGGACAGTGAACCACAAAGCGGGTATAAGGCGTGTATTTGAGCTTCCATGAAGTCACAGGACAGTCCAAATGGCAAAGCAGGCTCGATTTTTAAGTCGAGAATCCTCCTTACCCTTAAACCATCCGATAAATTAAAGAAAATTTATACTCAAAGAGAAGATAATAAACTAAAGAAAATTCTTAAATTCTTCAATTCATAATTACAATTACCAATTACAAAAGTAGAAAAAGGGGGAAGGACGCATTGTAACAGCTTTGTGGTTCACTGTCCGCGATAGCTCAAATAATTAGAGCAACGACAGCGAAAGTAATGGTCCCTAGTGCGAGTCCAGATCGCAGAGCATTTCCTTCCCCTTTTTCCAATTTTAATTATGAAATATTTGAATTTTCTTCAAAGGAATTTTCTTCGGTTTATTAACTTCTCTTTGATTCAAAATATGATTAGATTTTTTTAAAAAATTAAAATACTTCACGTTACATTACCAGAAATTTTATTAACTAAAAAGTGAAAAGTTCTAATTCACAAGGAGGAAAAAGTACCCATCTTCAGCGGCAAAAGACTATTCTTAACTTTCGTAATCCTAGAATTAACAGTCTTATTCTTGAAATCGGTTATAAATTTCGAAATACTTTAAATTTACGGCATTGGATGAGAAATTTGATATCAGCTCTAAAGAACCTTACCTGCAAATTAAATTTAAAGAATAAATTCAACCGCTGAAGAGAGTAGCTTATGCCCGAAATAGGCATCCAGTATTTCTTTTTCCTCCTTGTGGATTAGAGACTTTCACTTTTTAGTTAATTCCGTTCCCCAGTATTTGCTTATTGTTTGTTCGAGAAAAGTTAGCCATTCGGCAATACGATTAAACTTATTTATTGCCGATGCGTTTCGCCGTTCCCCCTTCGACTGTATTAATACATATATAAAATAATGCTTGTTTCTACAGAAAACTTAAGATTCCCTTCCAAGAAAGAAATATATCTCCTGAAGATGGGATCAGATTTTTACATATGCCTTCAGTAATAGCTAAAGTATAAAATCCAGTAAACATTAAGCAGAAAAATCTCACCTCTTTTTTCAGTGATAATGCCATTTTTCAGCTGCAAAGAAAACAGTTTTACAATTAGTGCAGTAACTATAGAAATTGAAAAGAAAAAACAACAATAAAAACTATAATCAGTAACCATAAAAGAACAAAATAATCATTTAATTATTCATTAACTAATTTTTGCTATGCACGTTAGGATGAAACTAATTGTTACAGAGCTTCTTCTTGACAGTAAAGATTATCTCGAAAGCAACAACTAATCTTCCTCACGCACGCTTGCTTCATAACTAAGAAAGAAACGAATACCCCATCACTTCGACAAACGACTTTATATATGCCGATAAACGACTCACTTTTGCGTTAATTTATAATTCTAGAAAATTTTTTATAAGCATCTTTGATGAATAGATTGTTCATTTCAAGAAAAATCAGAGCAAAACTTTATAAACAAAAATGATAATCTTAAAATGATTTATTACTCTAGTTGAATTCCTTATATCTTGACTTCTTGGCTTGAGAATATCTTTAGAATGTCATGGAGAAGGTAAGATTCACGTTTTCAAAATATTCGTTTGTCACATAATTTAATAAAAGGTCTATATTAATATTAAATGTATTAACAACAGTATTTGCTGCAGAAAATTGGCGTTAGACTATAATAATTATTGAATAAAATAATTAAAGTGTGAATCTAATTCGTTTGAAGACCAAATTAGCCATTGGCTAGGAGATTTTGGAGAGAGATTTTCTGTGAAGTACTCTCAAACACCTGTCAATTCTTCAATGTTTTTCATGAAGAAGTTGCATCCTTATAACTTAAATCGCCTTAGATGGTCACCTTGTATATTTACAAAATGGTTTTCCTTTGGGTACGTGTACTTTTGCTAAAATTCTTTTGGAATGGAGTAAAGAAATGAAATTATGATTTTTACGGGTGAAAAACATTTAAGGAAAAACAAATCATCATGATCATCCCTTATTTTGGGTTTTGCCATAAATCTCCAATTTACTATAAAATTAATTGATTAGAGGTTTAAGAACAAAGAAATAATAATTTGTAATAACTCCTTATTAACTCATTGATATGTTTTATTGTCATCATTTTCATTTTCATGTAATTATTTCAGTAATGTAATTTTCAGTAATTTTTTGGAATTGAAATATGAAAAAAGTGCATTAGGTTTTTATTGAAACCCTAAAATGAACCTTCGAGCAAAGTTATGTTTGACAAAAATTATCATTGACGCGTTTTACAAACATTTTCGCTCCTTAAGCTTTATTCTTACACGAATAATAAGAATAGTGTACACAGTAACCAAAATAATTCTTTTATGACATAACATGGGTCTAAAAAAAATCAATAAGAACTTTTTTGATTTAAAAAAAGGAAAGAAAAATTCCGCGACCTGGATCCAAACCAGGCACCACGATTTTCGCTGTCGCTACTCTAACCAATTGAGCTATCGCGGATAGTGAACTGTCAAGCTGTTATAATGTGTCTATATGAAGTCGAGGCCAACGAGAAATACAGGACCTGACGTGGAAAAGCCACCAGTTCATAGTAGTCCGTATAACCTTTATTTTTTCCATCTTGGATTTTAACAATTACTATTTTTTCGTTTATTGAAAACAATGAAGGTTGGATTGTTGGTCGGACTACTATGGTCAGGTGACTTTTCCGCTTCAGGGCCTGTCTTTGTCGTTGGCCCCGGTGCGGACTCAACTAATTTGCGTGTTGTAAGCACGCTCTAACAGTTTGAAGAATTTTCTTCAGTTCTGTTCACGTCTCTTTGAGCAGCACAAATCACTTTTCGTGACATTAAGAAACTCTCAAAAGTAAACTCGACGGATTAACTGTCTCCTTTATTTACTGTAGTTTCCAATGTCCTCAGTGACCGGAAACTGCAAAAATTTAAATAACTCCTTCTCTAAATATACCCTAAAATTTGCATGGTGCTGCGACAAAATTTCATGATGTTGCATTTTCTGGGAGCAGTATAATATAAGGGTGAGCATAAAATCTGTCCCCGATTTCAAATTATGCTATGCAGAAGCATGAGGATTTTGCAAATTTTACCTCATACCTCATATTTTATTTATTTAATTCGTGCACTTCAACTTGTGCTCGGTTTGTTGCCCAGAAAAATTCTAACCGAACCTCGATTTCTCATCATGCATTCCCAGGAACTTTTTAATATCAAAAACTAATGTTCATGCCCATAATAAAGGCAAGAGAATGTAGACCAGTGAATATTTACCATTTTCAATCAAAACTACATGACAACTAGGTCGCGTGTTTATGCAACACAACATAAAATGCAAGTGCATCTTTTAGCGATTACAGCAATTACGATTAGGAAAAGCCATCGAATCATTGAGTCCAGCCCAAATTAATATGAATTTTAGTTCATCGATATGAACTAAAATTAGCATAGCCTTTGATGTAATAAAAAAATATAAAGATACTGATTTTTGTTTGGCGCTAAAAGTACTCACATGCATAGAGGTATTCACTTGCTGTTTAATGTGATTACTAATAATATTATTCATGAAGCAGACAATTTCGAATAAAACATTCTTTAGACCGTTCAAGTCCATGTTTAAAGAAACTACATTAAAAATTTTAAATATTGAGAATAATTTAACGTATCTGTCATGGAGTCCAAGCCAATTTAAAAATAGACACCTTAACGTTTGCTAAAATGTTATTTTTTATGAAATCTTTAAATTATTTGAGGTGATATGAAGAATAAGAGCAGGTAAACATTAAAATTGTTGAGGTATACTTAGTTTAGTATTAAAACTGCTGTAATCAACACAAATTATAGTCTTAGTAAGTTTCGCGTCGGTGATCATTGAAGTTTTTATTCGGTTTTTTTTTTTCATGTTGAATAATTTCGGCTCTACAAGGCCGATATTTTTAAAACTTTTACAGCTGAATAACTATAATATATGCACAGTTTCTTTTGAATTTCATTAAATTATTTTCATGAGAAGTATCAATTCTTTTTACTCGAATTTTTCAGACAGTGGTGAAATCTTGTTCTTGGGAGGGGTCACTGACGGGCTAAACGAATATTGGTTAAATCAAGCCATTACATTAAAAATTTAGCAAATTTGTGTTTTTTCATAATCTGCTTTCAGAAAACATAATAGGTTTACAAGATTTTATTTTTAAAATTTAATTAGCTTACAGTTATATGGGATTTTGACAGCGTTGAGCAATTTGTAATGTGTTGTTTATTTTGCTGTCGGTTTTGTCTGAGTGGGATTTTTTTGCGTCTGATTCGTGAAAATGTATCAACAACATCTGCAAACAAATTATCGATGCAAAATAAAGCGTTTCTTGAGAGGAGACATAACTTAGGGGTAACAGAAACAAGAGTGTAATAAATTCTATATGCTTGCGTCATTGCTTATTCGCCAACAGTTTGCCAAAATTGTTAACAATATCAGTTTAAGTATACAGATTCTAGCTTTCGAGAGTTCTATTTTGATTGCAAAATTTTCAAAACAAATGCGATGGAAAGCTAGAAATCAAACGATAGACTACAACTTATCTGGAAAACACTATTGTATGGACTGCAAATTTCACTAAGTAACAATTTGAAAAAATGATGGCGAATAAGCAGACAGGCAAATATTTATAATTTGTTTTATTTTGCTTCTGCTCTTTTGAATGGTTTATTTCGTATGACTTAAGATATGAATCAAGTTTATTCACTAATAATAATATTACAAATATTTTTCGGATGCTGTTTAGGAAATATGACCGATTCTTACCAAGACTATTTAATATTACTTCCTTAAAATGAAGGGAAAAGGGACTAAATAAGGCAATTTTAATTGAACAATGAATATTCTATGCGTTTTCTTGTAAATGATAATCCATCTCTTCACCAAATAGCTAATGAACAGACTGGACGCGAATATTCCCGGCTCGTTTGGCTTCTAAATTATTGATAAAATGAAAATTAAGTTTGTGGTATATTGTTGACATTATAAAAAATGTTGATAAAATGAAAACTACATATTAATGTATAACTCCTTTTCCCGTATTTTTTCTTGCACTTTCAGGTTTTTATACAGTTTCAAGTATATTTCAGATTTGCTAGGTCCATAAGAATTTTAATTTAAAAAAAGGCTACAGAAATTCCATTATTGTTACCAATAATGATACCCAATGGCCACCAAAGTAAATTCTTACAAAGTGAACCTTTGTGGGTTTTTTCTGCTCATTAACGCCCCCCACCCCCTCCCTTAAAAGCTAATTGCGAAATTCAGGTTGCCCATGGCCATGTCTTCATTGTAAGTATATTTAATGCTCTGATAAAGAATATTCCGATAGCGGATTTATTATGCTATAAAGATCAAAGATCATTATACTGCAATCTTTGATTCTCTGAATGTTCCGATATGTTCAATTATGAAATTCATCTATACTAGCATTTATCAATCGGGATAACGCGAGAAGTAGAAAAATGCTAATAATGATAAATAATACTGGACAAGAATGAAATTGCTTCTTAGGTGAAAGTACCCAATCCTGAATGAATTTAACGTGCTGAGCACAAATGTCACATTGAAAAAAGTTGATTGGCTCACTTTGCAGAGTTGTATAGGTATTAATGCGTAATATAATGCATTTTATTAAGGTAAATACATGGTTATGAAATACTGCATCACCCCTTTATGCAAAGAAGTTATTGCATCATATCCGTAAAGAAAAACATGCCTGGGATGTTCTAGCAAGTGGAAGCAAACTTCCTGGGGATCTGGTTGCTGATGTGTTGCTTTGTTTCATGCATTCGACTGCAATATTTCCTTAAAGATCCACTTTCTTGACTTTCACTTGGATTTCTTCCCTGATAACTATGGGCAGGTCAGTGATGACCACGGCGAACGTTTCCATCAGGACATTGCCAAAATGGAGCAACGGTACCAGGAGAAATGGTCCATGCCAGTGTTGGCTGACTATTGTTGGACGCTCACCAGACATGCTTCCGACGAGGTTTACAAATGACAGGCCAAAAGAAAGCGAAAGTCCGAAGGTGTTCTTAACATATATTATATTTAAATATATACATTTACGCTTAACCAATTCAATTCGTGTTCAGCACATAGAATTTATTAAAAAATGACTATTTTCATCTAGGAAGGATAAACTTTATAATTTTGTTGCCCTAGTGTAATTATTAAAGGGTTCCTTAGAACACAAATATTATTTCAATGGTTCCGCAAGGGCAAAAAAGTTCAGAAATGCTGACCCCTGTTGTTTTTCCCTATTCTGTTTTGTTTGCCAGGTTATTGCCACAATGGCACTTCGCATCAGCCCTTAACAAAATTAAGAGTGGAATAACTATAAACAAAATAAATATCTTTACTTTGATAGGATGTTATCAGAGTAAGTCTAAGAAATATTTTAAAAATTTTCAAAAAAATTTTGTTTTGCTGAAAAATAAAAAAAAAAGAAATAATAATTTGATCTCCTTGTCGCAGGAATGAAGTCTATGCGCAGAAATATCAAAAAACTAAAACTAATTTTTGGCATTTCCTTCTTCAATTTAAAAATTCAACTCGCACTCACAATAAAGTTTAAAACCACTATTTCAACTGATAATAATCTGTTTAATCATAAATTACGGTTTTTGAATTTGCTATCTATGAGAATTCGGTTCTATCCATTCTCCGTTTGAAAGCAGGTGAAAGAACAAAAAATCTGCTGTTCTTTAAAATAATCACATATTTAGAACCGCTTCTTAAGCCCATCCTTCATTTAAAATAATATAAATGCACAAACTGACCGAAATTGATGTCAAAAAGTTTTAAGCTAATAACCGAAATAAAGGAGAACTACCAGCACACAGAGGAGACTCTTTATTGAAAGAATTATAATATACAGTATATTAGATGATTTCATAAAAAAAATAAAATAGGAGTTTTTTTTCCTTCAATGCAAATCACTATCAAGCAGAAAGCTAATATCCCAAAATATAAGAAAATTTGTATTTTCGAAACTTACTTGTTGTTATTTTCGAAACATGATATCGGGTAAAAGAACTAAATATAATTCCACAAGAAAAATTCATACTAAAAGCCATATACACTAACATAAGCGATCATAAACATAAACCAAGTAAAATAACCAACAGACTCATATTAAAGACTCCCTCTGAAAACAGTGTAGATGGAATTTCTATGGATGGAAATATATCTTCGATGCACGTAAATAAACGAAATCAAAAGAAAATTAAAAACAGCTTTCTAAAAATCGACCATCAAAAATTCCTCGATTGAATCGGAAAGATAAGTGACGAAAATGTGACAAATTGAACATTGCTGAGAAAGAAAAGCTTCAATGCAACATACTCAAACAAACAAGACGAACGAAATAATTCAAGGAGTTATAAAATGGCAAAATCAGAGAAGTTTAAATTACATGTCAATTACAATAATCGTTACAGGACATATATAGGTATTTTATATATAATTTTGTTTTAAGAAACCATCTAATATCTCCAAAACAAATTTTATGCTTGCCTTCGTTCGATGAAGATTGAATCAAATTCGATGCGAAATTTTTTTCTTGATTTCCATACTCTATTCCTATTCTATTAGTGCTTGTCTATACCAATATCTCTGATATTTATTTTTTGCAGGAAGTCACATGGTGATTTCTGCGCAGCACTTTCAGTAGTCACCCCATGAATACCAATAGAATTCTCCTTATTTTGGGCGTTCTGCTTCTTTTACAGAAAAACAGTTTTCAATGAATTTTGTTAAAATATTTTCGGTGCAAATGAATTTTGTTTTTCTTATACATTTTGCAAATTTGTTTGTCCGTCAAAATGTGACAGCTTAGTTATGTGTAAAAAAGCTTTTAATCACTTTCTCTTTTTTTTTTTTTAAATAAAAAAAGCAAATTTAGAGATTAGCCATTAATATGTAATAATTTTTAACTAATTTAAAATATTTTTCAAACATCTTTCATAATCTACCGTAATAAAAGGGCAATTGCTATAATAAAATCGTTACAGATGGAAGCCTCATTATCCTCATACTTAGTCTAAATTATTAAGAATTGCTTTAGAAAAAAATTTGTGCAGTTCATTTCTACGTGTAATATATTACAATTTTCAAAACATATTTACAGTTTAATATCGCTATTAATTTTCTCCTGGTTTTTAACTGTTGTATATGTAGCGTACACAACTTAGAATACCAACGACTAATTTACACAAACATGGAATAAACATATTTCAACGAAATTGTGTGGGTTCATTTTACAAATTATAATCAAATTTATCCTGATTTTGATCTTGGGAACTTTTAAATTGCTTCTCAAAAGTGGATGGCTGCCTTTACAAGTATGGAGGAAGAATACTCTTTAAAAAAAACGAAATGCAAATGCACCTGGTTAAGAACTGAAATCATCTAGACAGTAATTTTTGAATGAATACGGCTCGTATATAACTAAAAATGGAAAAATTGAACTAAAAATTATTTGAAAAAGCTGACGTTTCGGATAGAACTATCCTTTGTCAAATAATTTTTATTTTAATTTTTGTTTTATTCCAGGGTTCTTGTGCCTCGTCCTTCTTTTCTTCTACATCCGTCATAAGTATGGAAAAGTAAACGATAAAGATAAAAACTGAAGAACTCATTCATTTTAAGTTCGTTTAAATATGTTTAACTTCTTTCAATCGGTAAACGAATTTTATGGAAAAATTATACTCTTATACAATAATCGAATAACCTTTTAATGTGTGTGCTGTTTAGATACTATAGTCAGAGAAAAATGATTAGCATTAACATTTAGTGTATATACAGACAAGATGGAACTTCTCTTAGTTTCTTTAGAGATGCAATTAATTTATAATTTATTAGAATAAAAGAAATATATTGTGGATAAAAACGCTTGGTAGGCCATGTCTTCACTCTTATTAAGATTCGCGAAATAAACCTGTAAAAAAACTAAAAATTTTACTTGCATCTGCTAAGTGTGGTTAAGCGTATTCAGACCATAGACAAATAATTTAAACGGTCATTTATTTTATAATGCTGGAAAATTCGTGTCAGGTAGATAATTTGCTTTTATTATCCGTAGAAAAAAAGTTTAACTTTAATTCTTATAAAATGAAAACGATACAAGATAATCTCTATTGGAAGCAACCATCAGTCTAGTAAATGATAATGTAACATGCGGAAAAGTTAAAACTTAGATAAATATTATATAGATATTAAATTCAAATAATTAACAAGACGAGTACATTATTTTCAGTTATTTCCAAAACTGATTTAATTCGATATATTGTTCTAAAATACATCTCTGTACGGGAGCCGTCTTCTTTCGTACAGAAAGAAAAAGTACTGAAGAAAATCGTATATTTCATCCTTAAAATATAAATAAGCGCTCCAATAGGCTTATGAGTAAAATTTAGGACTTATGAATTGAAGTTTATGAACGGTGCAGAAATTAGTCAAAATACAACTAGATGAATAATGCAAGATTTTGTGAGAGTTTTACTCTTTATGCTATAATTAAGTCTTCTGTTCTCTAAATCCCCCTTAATTTTGAATTTTGCTTAAGGTGAAGATAAAGATAAACAGGCAATCTCTACTGATATGCGAGTGTTTAAAAAGTAGAATTTGAATCACGGTATGATGCTCAATCAAGGAAAAACCCTAAATGTTAAACATCTCATTAGAGAAAGATGCAGATTATACAGCTCAGAAACTTCTAGGCGTAATATTTGATATCACCCTTTCTTATAAGAAGTAGATTGAAAATCTTCTTAGTCAACTCACTAAACCACATTCTTTATGAAAAAGCTTAAGGAAACGCTCACAAAAAGAGATTTAGCCACATTATTAACAACTTGTGGTCGTTACAGTATTGGAATACGCGTTTTTGTGTTGGTTGCCTTACAAGAAAAAAAATTTTTTTGAAAGATAGGTTAAGAATTGCTTACTACATAAGGTTATTCTGTCAACGTCTTCTGCTGATAAATAAAAAAAATTGATAATAATCTTGGTCCTTTCAACTACTTATATCAGAGCACAACGAATTTGTATTAAAGATGAACTACAAAATAGTTCAATTAAGATTTTGGGCATAACTTTCGATTCCTATCTTAGGTTTAATGAGTTGATTGATCAGCAAGGGTCACCTCGTAAAACGCAAGGGTCACCTCGTAAAACGGTTGAGATCTCTTTCTTCTACCTCGCAACTACGTCAATTTATATCGGCTGCTATCGTACCTAGGTTAGCTTATAGTGCCCTGTTTTGGTCATCTACTTCCTCAGCCAACCTCAAGCGATTAACAACGGCCTATAATCGTCTTATTCAGACTGCCTTTAAGCTTGATAGAACTGAATCCGTCACTCAGACCTGTACTAGATTGAATCTCCCTACGGTGGCTACTATTTACAGGGTAGAGTTAACTTCTGAATTGGCAAATGTGATCCGGGATGATAACCATCCGGTCTCCTTTGTGAGAGATTGGTTTAGGATAGGAGATAGATACCGACAAACTCGACGGTACTTATTTGAGGTTCCTTTCAGCATTTATGTCCAGGAGATTTCCATATAGTGCTATTTTATTGTGGAATGAGATGCCGTATAATTTACTTAATATGGTCCAACAGTGTGCTTCTGCCTCATGCATGAAATCATGTGCCCATTTTAATCGGCTTTTGAATCAGTTTTATATAAGTTAACAGTAATTACAGCTCTTCTTGAATTGATACGGGAAATTTTTCTAGAAACAAGAGCACTACAATAATTATTAATGTTCCAATAGTAGCTAAACTTTTAATTGACTACCTTATTGCTCGAAGCTCAACTCTCATTAGAATTACCCCTTTTCTCAGAGTTAGAATATGTATTCTTATTTACAATGGGAGGATTAAGAGGAATTATCCTAGCTAATTCAGCAATTGATATTTTATCCAACGATACTTACATTATGTGGCAGCACAGTTTCGTTACTATATATTAACAATAAAAGCCATCTTCTCTATTTTAGCCGGCATTCCCCACTGATTTCCTTTATTTTTTAGCGTAGCTTTAAATAAAAATGTTAAAAATTGAATTGAATGTAATGGAATTTTTCATTTATATTCCTATCATTGCATCTTCCAGGTTGTGCATGGTTTTTCCTTTAATACATCAATTCCTGGAATGAAGTTGCAGACCAGTAAAGATGGCAGTCGTTCGAACTGAAGCAAAAATAATGAACATGATAGATTACTCATTCTTGAGTATGTAAGCATTGCCAAATTGAAACGTCATAATGATTTGCGTTTCTTACTTTACTTATATCATCGGGATGCAGATTTTTTTAGAAGAAAGAAAAATAAGTATGGCCTTCACAGGAAAAAAAATTAAACTTACCGAAATTATCTTCGAACTTAATTCATATTCACCTACAATAAGTTGGTCACGAGACACTTCAAATCGAACCAATCGCAGCACTCAAAGTCACCCTATTTTATGTGAAAGTGACAAAAAAGTGAGCGTTATTGGCCATATAAAGGAAACGAATGAGCGACGATGTTACAAAAAAAAAATGGCTTTGTAACATATTTTCAATAGCAGTTATGGAAAAATCATAGATGGAAAAGAAATCAACAATGTTCTATACGAATCATTTCCATATATTTTAATAAGGTAATGTTCTTGTTTCATCTTTTACTATATAATAGTAAGTTTAATAGTTTTACGCTGTATATTGGAGCGAGTTATGTTTTTATGAATATACCTTAGGTAATGACCATTATTTAATGCTTCATCAGTTATAAAAACGCTTTTTAAGTTAAAATCTATATACATCGCAAAGAGTTTGATTAGTAATTAATTTATCTGCATAATTTTAGTAAATTCTCCGTAATTTTTTAAATCACTTCTCACAAGATGTGATAAACTTAACCCGTATTTTAGGTTTAAAATCCAATTTGCAACAAACCATTTTATAATATATTGTCTGTATGTTGAAATATAGTTGAAATAGCGAAATCCATTACCGAGCGGGCGTTAACATAAAATAATAGCGGAGGAATTACTTGTAGAAATGACAGCGGGGTGGAGTGAGGGGGGAAGCTGTATACAAGATAGATTTAAATGACTCTACTATCTCAGTTAGGCTATTTCGGGTTTATAATCATTCCTATTAAAGCAATAACATACAGACCTCCAACGAACTGTTTGAAAATAAACGCACATTTAATGAGTTTCTACTTCTTTTGTTTTTTGCCAGTGTAAAGGGGGCAAGTAATAGGGATGGAGTTTTGAATATAAAATTCAAATGTTTAAAAAGAAACACAAACCAATAGCATAAATAAATGCTCTACGAAAGCAAACAACTCATAGTCATAAATTCGGATCAAGTCATTTCATTGCATAGTACGAGTGCAGTATCTTACAATACACAATGTAATAAGAACATTTTCTGGACAAGTGTATACATAGATTGCATATAAAAAAATGCAAAAAATTATCTTTAAGGATAACGATGAAAATGAACGTTAAGCTATTAGTATTAGATTTTTTAAATGCAAGAAAAGAATGAATTTTGAAATACAGATGCGCTTCGTTTTTTCCTATGTAACCAACATTTTTTCTGCGTTGGTTGTTGTTACTTCTAATTTTAACTCTAAGTAAATACAAAGTATAAATATAATTGATGGAGCAAATGTTCAGGCATTGAAGGAAAATACTGAGATCTGCTGAGAAGGGTTATAAACGAAACTACCTATGAAATTTATTATTATTAAATTTTGAAGAATAGAGCAAACTTCCTTACAAGTATATCCCAAGAGTACGAGTTGCTTTAATTGGAACACCTCTAAGATATAAATAATTTTTCAGCTAAAGTGCATTTTGAGATCTGCAATGGGAGAATTTTTCTTCACGTTTACGAGATTTCACGACATTAATTAATTTTATCAAATATTTTATTTTTATATGGTTTTTTTGCTCTTATTTACAGGCGAAAGCATTTCTCTAATCAGCCACACGTGTTTGCAAATATTAGGAAAAAAATTTTTATTGGATGAGCAAATGTAAATGAGAAACTCGTAGAAAAATCGTCCGTCCGTGTTTAAAATGTGTCTACTTATATTAAATTCGTTTTCTTCTTAGATGTCAGTTTCTTTTTCAACTTCATTATCTTTCTCCTTTTCGTTAAATTCTTTAATTTTGCTAATTTAAAAAAATCGATGACAACCACATGCAAAAATTCTGTTCTCGCCGGCTGTCAGTGAACCTCCATTGTGACGTCATCGCCTCGTGGAGCCTTATCGATATTCTTCGCGTGCTGGCTATCAACTATCACTACTTCTCCTCTTCTAACCCTTTCTTCGTCTGGAACCCAGTCTCCTTTTGCAATAAAATTTTTCAAAATTTATCTAATAAAATGCTGAAATTATATTAAAAAGATTGTTTTAAATTTAAATTTCAATCCCCCATAACAATTACAACCGATTTTCTCTTTTTTTTTTTCCTTTCTTCTTAATGAAGAGTTTTTCCCTGTGTACTTGTACATGATTACGGTCTCTTATATTACTTATGTAAAATAAAAAAGAACGAAATTTCTATGGCTTCACTTATCTCAGTCGGCGACAGGGAAATAAACGTCGAGGGAGAGAGCGTGTAGTGCCTGATAAGTGGTGCATGAATAGCTAGTGCTAATCGAAAATGCTACTACGTTTTAATAGTCGATTTGAGTTTTAGCTTAATTTCTCTATCCATTCTCAAGAAATAATAGACACCAAAATTATTCTGCTTAGGAAAGAAGGAAATGGTATTAAGCAAATTGGAGGTTTAATAAATGTAATCCAAAACCGAGTGAAATAGCATTCATAACTCTCGTGAATTTAAAACTACCAAAAAAAGATATTTGTTTATATATATGAAAGAATATTTTGTTTTCAATTCCGATTGCCAAAAAATTCAATATCTGACCAATTCAGATAATATTTATTATTATGTGTTTATGATTTCTTCTAGAAAAAAAATGCCACTTTGCTTTTTCTTTTTAAATTTTAATTTAGGAAATTACATATACAAAGATAGCTTGTTAGTAAAGTCCCAGTCTGATAACAAAACATAGTAGAGTTCAAAAATTGCCATTACCAACCTGCGATTGTCTCTCAAATCCTCGTTCTATTTACTTAGAAGTCAACTGAAGATTTTTATTTAATAAGCACGAAGATCTGCTAATCGACTAATTTATCGATTTCGTTTTTATTTGGATATCTCTTCTAATATTTTTCGTCAGTCATGCTAGCATTTTTAGTTTTAATGTGCTCCATAAAGGACGGATTAGTATTTTTCTGAAATTCATTGACTTTTTTTTCTTTTTGCTCCTCTTCATAAAAAACATCGTTAGTGCATAAAAGAGTATAAAGGAGACGAATGTTTATTAATATAGATAAAATCTATTGAGGCATTTAGATTTGATTGTGTGACAATGACAAAATAAAAGTTAGAAAATTTATTTATGATTCTAATTTGAAAACGAAATGGTTTTAAACACTCATTTGTTATTGAATTTTTTTAAATATTATGTACAACCAATTTGACTGACCATGACATTTACGTTGTTTCGAATGTCTGTTTAAAAGTTCTTTTACGCTTATAGTTGGAAAAGGATATCTGACATAAATAAAATTCTTCGTAAAAAATGTGAAGGAAAAATTGTAATTATAAGTTGGCTTTTTAATCTTCACATGTAAGTGTCACGATAAGAGTTATCTGGTTTGAGTAAAATATTTTTCATATCATAATTTAAGATGATATATCTGACTAACACTGCCCTTATGGAATTATACCGAACTGATAACTATCAGAGATTGCCATTTTTTAGAACGTTTTCGGGCATTTATTTCTGACGTGGATATATTTCAGGTCAAAGACTCTTACTCAAAGTTCACGTTAAAATACAAAGCGATTCCAAGCAATAAAAAGCTTTATGTTAACTATAGTATGTTTCGTACACCCTTGCGGATTCAGTATAATTATTAGTGCGACATTACCAATTGAGGCAAAAGTTAAAGAAATGTCTGTAACGTGAAATTTAAGTATAGTATATTAATATCTTATTATTTAATAGTATAGGACATTATTTGTTATTAAAAATATCAGTTAGATTTCCTTCATATTCTAATAGAAGTATTATTCAATTCCTATGATTAATTCTATTTATTAGCTCTAAGGTTTACATTTATTACTACAGGCAACAGAAACAGAAAGTTAAACCTATTATTTAAAGATAAAATAAAATTTAACCATTCTATTAGTCAAAGCAGGATAATTTACTTTTCAAGTTTACTTATTGAATTTTACAATAATTTTAAGGAGCAAATGTTATTAATTCAGATATTACATTTAAGTATGTGTACACGTTTCCATATTTAAATTTCTGTGTTTATATAAATTAGGTTAATCTCATTATAAAAAGTATAGAAAAAGTTTTCATAACCAGGATCTACTAATATTTCCAGATAAACCATTGAAACCTAATGTATTAGCCTATGTAAAAGATATTGAAAGTATTAAATCCCACGCTACAATGCCTGGAATCTCAGGAAAAAAATCTGAAATATGTGAAAAGGGAATTTAAACCTAAGTGATTCAATCAGATTTATCTAATATTAGATTCTTCGTTTCTACTCAAAAGGTCATTTATCCCTCTATACTCTAATAATTTTGCAAATTCTGCCTTGTTGATTTCTAAAAAATAACAGGTAGTTCATTCACTTTTGATTTCTTAGAGGAAAAAAGCATAAGTTTTAACAAGATGATGCCTTAATATAATTTTTCTTGATAATGAATGGATTTTTATAGCAATGGGCTTTAATCTTTTTCACCATCAAAGCGTTATGATGTATGGTCAATATGGTTTCCTCCCCTCCCCCAAGCCTCCAAGAGTAGAATTAATCCACATATACGAACAACATACACAAAAAAATATTTTGACCTAGTAGAAGGATTAAAATTGCTCGCGTGACTTCGGGTGTGTGAACATTTTATTGCGATTATTTTGATAGGAACAAAATAGGAAAGGACAAAATTCAAAGCCACAGCCTAGGAAATAGCCACCGTCGTCTCCGTTTTGTCAGTGGAAAGCAATTTTACATTTTTAACCACTTTTCAAAATGACATATTTGCTCGTTTTGAAGGCCATTCCTTCGCTGCACCCACTACATAAAAAAAATTCCCGAAAAATTCCACGCTGAAGAAATTATCCCTAGAAATGGTTTTTATTTCACAAAAAAATTTTGAGATTTAAAATTTTACTCTCACTTTTAGATAACTAATCATATTCCAAAGGGGAAAAAGCTAAATTTTGAAGGGGAAAAAGACAACTAAACAATATTAAACATCTGTACTTTCTTGAAATTAATTTCCTTTCAGTTAGTTTCTTTTTCAACTAGATGTATAACATTTTTAATTCCCAAATATACATACATTTTCCATCGAGTGTTATTTCAGAAATTAAGCTATAAACAAAATTTTACAAGATGGGCTAAAGACATCTCGCAAGGCAAAGGCCCAGCGATTATTTTCAAGGGATTCACAATTTCATTGATTTACCTTTGAAACCGTTTATTGAAAATTTCATGGCTTCATATTAAGAGCACTACTTTAATTTAATATTTTATATTGTTCTCGTTATCGTTCAATTGTCTTGAGTCTTGTTTTGTTGCTGCACATATAGTGTTGACTTCAGTTAGTGATATGTACAAATCACTTGATAATTGATTACACCTTGAAATTCTTGAGCTACCTTTGTGGATTTGTTTGCACTCAGTATGCCATTTTCTATAAGGTTTCTATTTTCACTATTATTCTCACTGCCAATTTGTTATTTACTTGTCACCATCTAATTTTTTTTATTTTCTTTTGTTCCTGAGTAGTAAGTGTCGCGTCCTAATTGCTTATGCTCAAAAAGTACAGATAATTACCATCATTCTCCATAAATTTTACTTTTGTGGTCAAGATGATGAGACCGATTCGTGAAAGCAATTTATAGTATAATCGTAAAGCTCAAACATCTGTTAATGTGTAAATCTTAATGTTAAACTTATGTTTTTTGTTTCATAGGCGTGTTTTTATTTTTGTTAAAATTTTTACGTGAAAGAAAATTCGCCCTTTTCTCATTGGAGACGGTAAATTTCAAAATAGCTCTGCCTAAATTTTGAAGGGAATAATAGCTATTTTCGATATATTTTGTCACGTAAGCAAGTATGGAATAAAAATTGTGCTGCATGATGTGGATTGTAATTTTAAATATGGATTGTAAATTTCCAGTATCTACTATTTCATTGAGCTTTCTATATTCTTTTCTTTAAAATCCTCAAAATTTCTTTTGATCAGCAGAAATTTATTTACATAAAGTACAAATTTTTTTTTAATAATTTTTCGATACAGTTATTTCGTATACAGAGGAATGCCTGGATAATCTATATAGCATTCCTGAAGATATTAAGTTTAAATTTATCTTGCCTCAGCTTTTAATAATGGTTAAATCCAAATAATGTGCTTATTCTTTTTTCATCTTCTGAATAGAGGGTATCGTTAAAATATTTATGAGTCTTCTTGTGGTACTGTTGGTTATTTTCATTTTATACGATTATATCTCATTAATTAGATTACATTTCAGTATATTTTTGGATGTTTAATGCAAGTTGAAAAAAATCATTCGAGTCTATTTTTATTAGAGATGCATCTATTGTGAAGCTTTTTATTTGATTTATTATAATAAATTTGATTTATTATAATATGTCACATTTTAATTACTGAATATCAAATGCTTATTTTTATCTATGTTTTTAGTTCATTATTTATAGTCTCCATTGCCGCATGAACATGAACTATTTATTGTATGTAATGAATGATATCTTTGTGGCATTTTCAATGATGTTGATTTGGAGACGTTTATCAGCAGCTTTTATATCGTCTATAACGTTATAAAGGACGATTTATAAAGGTTTACTTACTTTTATTTATTCATTCAATTATATTTTTACAGATTTTATTCAGCGTTTGAGTAAATTTTTAAATTGCTCTATTCCTAATTTTTTTTCCTTAAGATTTTGTGTCTAATTATTAAACGTAGTGAAATTACATAAACACCACATTGCTTAGAAACTGGTATCGAAGCGAACTGACGGCTTAAAAAGGATTGAAGCTGTGGTTGCAGAAATTCTAATCTTATTTATTTATTTATTTATTTATTTATTTATTGCTATATAGAGTATATGATACCTCATTTATTGAAACCAAAAATTATTTCATTGATCACAGAATTCTTTGCTGGCAAATATGTTTAACAACCACAATAACTTTAAAACAAGCCATCGGTCGGCATTTTTTCCATATTTTCTACAATATGCTCTCACTATTATAATGATACAATATAAATGAATGGACTCAAGTAAACTAAATGCAAAACCAGAAAGAACTCGAACATTTCTTTAAGAAATATTTTACCTTATGCTAAATTTTCAATAATACAGGGTGATTTTTAATTAACCCACAACGTTTAACTCAAATAAGTCTTGAGTTGTTGCAAAAATTTTTTATTGAAAAGAACGTGGAAAAGGAATTTAATGGACAAGGTTTTCAAAGTGAAGCCTTCACAAAGTTGTCAGTTACAGTTCAAGAGTTTCTTTATTAATGCTTGCAAATGCATCAGTTATAGACCTTTCGAGGCTAATTAGGTCTGTCGGCTTCTTCTTGTAAACCAAATCTTTCTTATGACTCCAAAGATAGAATTAATAGAAAGATAGTAGTTATTCAAGTCAAACGTTGTGGGTTAATTAAAACTCACCCTGTATATCAAATGATTGTGGTTGTTACTAATCTCTTCAATTTTTATATTAATAAATAATGAATTTAAACAGGTAATATAAAGAGCTGTGGCGACAGTTTTAAGAAGGGGAAAATCCAACATTCCAATGCATTGTTAATCTGTAGATTTCTGCAGAATTTCTAATTTTGGGATTAACCATTACTTTATTTTAAGATTCACTTAGGAACATTTATACCAATGCTTTTTTGTACAAGACGACTGTTTCTCATTCCATTTCCCTCTTTTCTATTCCGCAGGTGCTTGTTGAGATAAGGACCCACGAGTATCGAGAGACACGGGAAGACGACCCTGACAGAGAAGCCACCCGAGCCTATGATGGCGGAGAATTTATCCCTCCCTCCTAAAAACCCCACTACTTAGGAACCCATTATAAATATTTTTATTTCACAGAGAATCAGTTTTAATAAAATATTATATTAGGAATGTATTTGGACTTGGTGTATTCATCATTTCATATATTTTCCTCTTTCACACCATCATTTGAAATATGAACATGCAAAGTATAATCAAACTACTTGGTCTGTCCGACGAATGAAACCTGGGTGTGGCAATCTTAAACTCGTATATTATGCAAACAATAAAGCAGTCGTGTAACAAAATATTGGCAATCAGTAACTTAAGCAGACAGTCAGCCTTCTTTTTTATATTAGATAAGCCCTATACTGTAATACTTATCTTTGTTCTCTTTTTCTGTGTACAAAAAGATTTATTCTCTTTTTCTGTGTACAAAATTTTACCACACTTCCATTGTTTTGAATGATATCTATTCTGCAAAAATGGGCCTATGTCTAGAATAAATTTATTCTCGAAATCAAAAGAAGAAACAGTAAGCGAAAGAAGATCTAGCAATGAAAACTGGGAAGTCATTTCTCTAACAAAAGAAGCAGATTTTCTTAATAAATATCGAATTATTTAGAATTTGCAAATTATAGAGTTTTCTCACAGAAGATAATTATTACCTAAATTTTTTGTTTGAATTTTCAAAATTTACATATAATCTTTTCATAAAATTAAACAGGATTACTGATAAAAAAAAGATTCTCTTGTTTAGTAAAACAATTTTTAAATAGGTGTTGCACAATTCGATAAATTTTTATAAAGCCTCAACTGTATTTTAATTGAAATAAGATTACAACTGGAAACATTAAGTCGTTAACTATCATTCCTGTATATATTTTTCATGATTATTTCAATTTTAATGAAAGGAAACAACCTCTTGTCCACATAAAAATCGTGTATAAATTCTTATGTGGACAAGAGGTTGTTTGTCTCCTTTCATTGTATATCCATCCCCGTTTCCTGGTTGTTAGAGTCAATTTTAATCTTAAAAATTTTTTAATCACTTTTTGTTCTGTAGTTTAATATATGCTTTCGTAAAAAAGTTTTTTTTAAGAAAACATTAAAACATTAAGTAAACATATTTTCTCCCTCTCTCTGTTTCTTTATATATACGAGAAAACACTCCCAAAACACCCGTGTCTCGTAGTTTATCCAAAAATACCCTCATCCCCGGATCTATATCAAGCAGTAAAGGCAAACTTTGTTATTTTCATTCTTGAAAGTTTAAAAAATATAAAAAAATGATTGCAGAACAAAGATTTGTTCAAAAAGTAAAACTCTTAAAACTGGTCTTAACAACTACTGAAAATACCCATAAAACAACTATACGAGTCTTTACAGTTATAATGGATAAATTCATAAAACAATTACTAAAAATTTTAATCGTTGTTTCTTTTATAGAAATTTGTGCATAATTCTATAAAAAGGAATTTCGTCTTTATAATATTTGCAATGAGCTTCACAGATTTTGACTTTTTCTCTCTAAGTTTAAAATATTTTGCAACTTATAAGAACCCTAAAACCATATGGCTTTCTAAAATTAATTACAAGAAATATCTGACTGATTTCAAATTTGATATTTTTCGTATAAACCACTGCACACCATTTATTCTAAATTTATAAACAAAATTATGAAAATATAAAATTTGCATAAGCATTTAATTTAAACATATTGCTAAGTTAAAAATTTATAATTGAAGATTAGCTTTCTACCATAATTCCAACCAGACCAATAGGTAAAAGGGAAATTTTAAGGACTTTTCCAAGACGTTTTGTTTAACATAGTCCAGAAAAGTTGTAAACTTTGAATACGACTATAGTCTATTTCATAATAAAATCCAACGTTGCATTAAGATTAAGGACTAGGAGTAGTATTCAATTCGACGTTGACCTTCACTGACCATATCGATTCTTTGATACCAGAAATTACCAAGCGTCTTGGAATCCTTAAACGATTAGCAAATTTCTTTTGAATTACTCTATAAAACTGTTGTGCTGCATAAAATTTGTTATGCGGCCTGGATTTGGTATTCTGGGAGCACTCAATCATTTGATCGTCTCCAAGCCAAACTTACAAATTTTAATTTGTTTATTATTCGAGCAGTGCACCTTCCTGATAAAGTCTCCTCGGCTCCTCTTTTTGATCTTGCACAAATTATTAATGAAATACTCCTGAATACTCTAAGTAAGGTTATCAGGGGGCAACTTTGCTCCCCCCGGTCTCTTGAACTAATTGGTTTTCGAGTTCCAAGTGGTAATAGGAAGAGCCAAATATTGGTCTTTCTTGAAAAACCGAGAACGAATGTTGTAGCATTAGATCCGGCTTTTAAATTAATAAACCTTTTTAATAAAAGTAAAATTGATTATGATTTCTTTGACGATAAATCTTAGTGATTTTAGGGCTCTTTTTCTGTATTATTATTATTATATTATTTTTATTATTAAAATACTTTATTTTTTATGAATTGTCTTCTTTTTGTGTTGTCCTTGTTCATTGTTTCATTCGATTGTGAGTTGTTTTTTTTTTACCTCTCTCTTTGTTGCCTTATTTCTCCTTTTTCTGTGTTTTATATGTGTTCTCGTTAACCCCGTTTTGAGCTTCTGCCTGTTGGGGGGCAACACTGGGCTTTACCTTCTGGAAAATATCTGGTTGGTTACTCCCCCAGTTGTTGTTACAATTAATTAATTATTATTAATTATTATTATTATTATTATTATTATTATTATTATTATTATTATTAACATTGTTTGAATTGCACATAATGAAAATCACTGAAACGAAAAATGTATACTAGTCACTCGCAAACTTTGAAGTTATTTTTAATCCCAACTACTTGCAAGTGATATTAAACTACCGGTATGTTGTTGTTTTTTTTAAATAAATGTAAATGTTTAGCTATCTAAACAAATGATCTGCCAACAATCAAATTAAATTGCGCACTTTAGGAAATGAAGGGAAAAAAACATTCAAATAATAATAAAAAAAATTACTTTGGATTCTATGTCATTATGTTTAATGATAGTTGAATAATTAAATTTACTATAACGATATTTGATTCATATCAAATTTACCAAATTCGTCTCTCAAAAATATTTTCGGCCGAAACAACAAAGTTATTGTGAAAATCCTAAAAATAATTGCCGGAATCTTCGAAAATAAATGAACTACCTCATTTAAAATGGACGAAAGAAAAGCAGGTGGGAAAAGGAAAAGAGCTCTTAAGATTATGATAATTATCAAATAGTTGCAAGACCATATCACATGTTTACATTTGAGCTGATAGAATTCAATTACTTAAAGCTGTGGTTTCTTTAGAACAGAAAGACGTACGATTAAAATATTGAACTTTATCAAGTAAATAAACGTTAACAGAACAAAGAACGACTGAATAACACTGTGTAAAAATTTTATTTATTTTTTCGGTTCTTTGCTGTTAATCCCATTTTCTCGTAAATCAAAAACCTACTCATTTCTAAATCTTTCGTGATCATTTTTGATAACTTTAATATAAGTAAATACGTGTAAATTTTCATTCGTTAGTTTTATGTAAAATAAGGGACCAAAATCACTCGTATTTTCATTGGAAAATAAGGTAAATTTCAAAATATTCTGTCCTGTTCATAAGTTTGAAAGTAATATTAGCCATTTTCAGGAAAAAGCACGTATCTTATAACAAAATTGTCACAGTATAATAGTAAATAACATACGAGTTAATTAATGCTTTATCATGAAAGATACAATGGTGACCATAAACTCAAACAAATATTCGGTTTAACAATAAAGCTTATTCAAATTTCAAGAAATAAAATGGTAAAAACAAGTGAAACGCTAATAATCAAATTATTATATAAACGTAGGAGTTGTGATAAAATATATATTAATTAAGATAAATAAAACTCCTTTAATTAAAAGAAAACAAATAAATTAAAATAAATAATAGAAACAATGAAAAAAAGTCACCCAATTGATAAAATAGATGTTGAAGGACGAAGCACAAATGAAACAAAGGTCTTGTAGAGAAACTCAGATGAAATACAGAAGAAACACTGAAGAAACGAAGATCTAGTGGAGGAAAGTTACACGAACACAGGGAGGCACACAGTTACAGATGAAGAAG
>JAHWFO010008480.1:1971856-1987219 GCA_023313115.1 Rhysida immarginata
ATAATAATAATAATAATAATAATAATAATAATAATAATAATAATAATTTCAATTTTAATTTCAATTTATTTAGTTTTATGGTCCACATCAACAGCATAATACCAACAGGGATATAGACACAGAAAGAAAACAAAAAAAAACAAAAAAAAAAACAATAAAAGTGAAAAATAACAAGTGCACAATATAGAAACAAAGATAAATATACAGGGAAATTAAAAATAAAATTCATTGAAAAATGTCAATGTTCTTAGATCTCTTGTATACGATTTGCATGCGATATAGAGGAGACCTTTGAGCATGGAGGCCACGGATAAATTTTGGGTGAAACTTAAAGATGCGATTTCGTAGTCTGCTATTTGGCACATAAAAATAAATCTTCGATATAAAATGCATCGCATCGACATTACATTTAATAATTTTCTTTAAGAAAGTTCATGTAACGATTATGTCTTAATTCACTGAGAGATATAAGGGGTTGGATGCTGTCATTTGGGTAATTTCTTCTGAGGTAACGTTGGAACGTCTTTTGGACACAGTCCAGTTCAACAGCTTGGTCAAGATGCCATTCCAGAAGAGTGAACCGTACATAAGGATAGGTAGCACCAGTGTCTTGTACAAATGTATAAATGTGGTACTTTTACTGAAGGCAAAACTATTTCGTAAAATGGTTCCAAAAACCCGGAAAGCTATTATAATAATAATAATAATAATAATAATAATAATAATAATATGTAGTACATGACACAAATAGATTACTTTATTAAGAAATCAATCTTCTAATATAACCGAGCAAGTTTATCGTTTCGTGATATATATTTAATGATTAAAATCAGTTCAGTTTAAATTAAGTTCTCTGTGACTTGATAGCGCATTACTACTTGCAGAGATATTTTTCATATATTAAACATTAATTTGAATTAAAAATTGATTTTCAACTTGAATAAATGAATCGGGGATACATCTTTGCAAAATGCTTTGAAGTTTTTTTCCCAAACTATTGAGGGATAATTTGATTTTTCCCTCTTTTATTGAATAAAGAGAAACATATTTATTATTAAAGAATAATCTGAAAATAATTATTAATATTTATTATTCTGAAAAAGACCAATCATCATTTAGTTTATGTTTGATATTAGTTGATCAAAATGCCTTTATTTCGGTTTTAAGTGTTAGGAGAAACTATCGAATGTAAAAACTGGGAAAAATTAAATTTAAATTTTATAAAGAGTTAAAAATTACAATTGATGAATAATAAAATATTATGAAATTTTGGAATCGCATCTTTTACGGAACTAAAACGACTTGGAAGAAGAAAAAAATTTTTGTTCCCGATTAAATTGATCTTAAAAAAATATAATTTTGACAAAGTTTATCCGATGATCCTTTCTAGATTCGTCATTAGTTACGTGCCTTTTTTTTTTTTTTTTTAATAGAAAAGCGTTTTTTTCCTGTCTCTCGCAATGGCTCGGGTGAAGATAAACGTCAAGAAAACCACCCGTTCGACTTTTTTTCACCCACCAACCAACAAGTGACGATGACTAACCAAAGAAGAGAAAACTTTTGATCCGTCAGGTTAATCAACATGTGGGTTGACCACTTTCACCCTTTGGTATAAACGTATATTAAAAAAAAAAAGATGATAGTGGGGAAAGGAGGAGAGGAGAAAAAAACATGATAAAAAATGAAGGCTCTCCCCTTTTGGCACAACCCACCCAAGGAATTAGTCGTCGCCCGGGTGTCCTGAAAAGGAGTCGACACTGTTCAGTTTCGTTCGTCCATCCGACAACCGGCTCTCGACCCAATACCTCATGCAATAACAACAAAATCCTCCATCCATCCTTAGGCTCGTTCCATCTTGATTTCAGTCTAAGTGGAGTTTTTATTCTCGAGTCACGACCCACAAGATTTTTCTTTTCTCCGCTCTCTTTTTCAAGTCGTGTTGCTTTTCTTTATGCAAGCAGGCTTCTGCAATTTGCCCTTCAATTCGCCTCCCCTTTTCTCTCTCAATTTCTTTCTCTATGACGAAGGGATCCCCTACACCTCCTTCCCCACCTTCCAAAAAGAAAAGAAAAACCCTTCCCCCCTTTCGCGTTCTCTCTCTCTCTCTGTGCCTCCCTCTATTCTTGTGTTCGCACCGACAACTGGCATCGGGTGCAATCGACGACGATGAATCACAAGGATTGAGAGGAAGGGAGAGAGTCACTCTTAACCCTTTCCCTTTCACAAATGGAATTCTCTCTCTCTCTCTCTCTCTCATTAAATATATCATTTTTGTTGTATTTGTCCTTATTTTTAGAAGGAAATTTTGCTTTAAGGGCAAAACCTTCACCAGCTCCGAATTTCATTTTCCAACCCGTGTGCAATAAGAGGATGTGCTATTTAATTCGTTCTCATGAGATGTTCCCGTGCACAAGGTTGTTCTTAGACTCCCGTCTGTCCATAAAATCCATGAAATTTTAAGCTTTTTTTTCCCTTTTTTATATGCATATCCTAAGCCAGTCTCTCTCTCTCTGACACGGTCGTCTTTATGAATAGCATCCGCCAGCAGTCTGTCGCTCGTCCAGGAAGGACCCCATGAAAGGCAGCCACGTGATCCCGACAGCAATGAGAGACACGTTCTATCTCATTCACTCAATATGGCCGCCCACTGGGCACCTACAATCCCCCCCTTCTTTCATCGGGGCCTCGAGACCAGAATGAATAAAAAAATGGGAAAGAGGGAGAGTAAAGGGGTGCTCTCCATACTTGAAGTTTTAACTATGAAAGCCATTGTGCTCGGTTCGTTGGAAAAGAGAATTCGAAAAATATATTACAAATGACAAAAATAAACCACTGAGAAGGTTCAAGTTTTTTATTTTTTATTTTTTTTTTTATTTATTTATTTTTTTTTTAATTTTTATTTTTTACACATTTTTTGGAATTAAAAAAATAAATAAAATTAAATAATTTAAAAATGTTTTTGCTCTAATTTTAAATAAATAAAGCTGATAATTTCGATTTAAAATGTTGGGATTGATCCTCTACTTTCAAATGCGTGTTCTTGGAACATTGTGCTAATTTTTTTTATTATGCACAATATAATTAAATCGAATCAGATTCTGTTAAATAATTGCAGGAGACGAAAATTTTCAAAATTGGTTTATAAAAGAGATAACAGAGCCCATTTTTTTTTCTTTTGTTTGTATGCTTTAAAAAAATCTCCATCTTAAAATTATATCAATAAACTGAATTAATAATTTTAAGAAAATTTAATTTATAACTGTCACAGTTTTCTAAGTTACAAAATTAAGTTTCTAGAAATGCTTTGCTCTTCCTGTCCTTATTAAACTTTTGCTTCGTCGCTTATGCATTCAATTTTCATTTTAACTTTCAACCCTTTTTTCTTTCATTCTTTCCCCTCTTCATTTACTTAAGTCGAAATCAAAAACATATAATAAAAAAAACAAAAAAAAAACGAGCGAAGAAAGTTTCGGGTAAATTTTTTCTCTCCTTTTCTTCCACTATCCCGCTGCATCATTGTATTCTACTTTTCTTCTCCTTCCTTCCCCTTGCAGCACTAGCCAAGCCTGCCAGGCAGCCTCCGTGGGGTGAAGGAAGGGAACGAGGCAAATGGCCGCTTTTCGGAGGAAGCGAAGCGTTCAAGGGAACGAGTGGAGAGAGGGCTTCCCTGCCACACGTTCTCCAGACATGACGTCATCGTCGCGTAATCCTCCCTCCCACCCTGGTCGGCCGTCAGGTGACCTAGTGTTTTTCGAGCGTCTCGTCTGACCGAGGCTTTTGCTCGGAGACAAGCGATGCGGCCACAAAAGCCTTCGCCACCAGACGCGAGTAAACGAGCGCCGCCCGTAACAGACACGCAGACAGCGAGAGGCCTCTGACGGACGACCGACAAGCTCCAGTGCTGTACGGAGTCAAGAGGAAAATTCCCTCCCACCCTTCTCTATTCTCCCCCCCCCCCCTCCCTTTCATTTCGCTTCGCCTTGGGACTCCATGCAAGACGACGACAACTGAAAGAGAAGTTAAGCGATAAGAAGAAGTTAATGCGATGGCGCTGCCGTCGAGGCGATGGAGCCGAGCTGGCAATAATCGACGTATTCGCCAACTATTTTTGAATATTAGCTGCAATTTTTTTTTGCATTGAATCCAATATCAAAATAGAGAGGATCCATATTTTTTCTTAGACACTTTAGAAAACAAATATTTAAAATTTTCCATAAAAGAATCCTTTAAAAGCGAGAAAACATTCAATCTCCATTAGCTACGCCAATTTCAATTCTGCAGCTATTCACGCCGGCTCAAACATTCTCACTTTTTCTAAAAAGAGACAATAAACATTTATATTTTTAACATATTATAGGTAATAAGCTATTTTCAAAACAAACGCGTATCGAATGTAAAAACAATTTTCATTTTAGGGAGCTGCATGCTATTTAGTTCTTATAAAAACTACACCAGCTCTTTTAAGCAAAAATTTTAGAAATACAAAAGCTTTTACCAGATTTTTATCCCCTTTTCAAAAATCTGAATTGCAAAAGTAAATGAATTAATTGACTGGCGTAAGTTGCACAGAGAAACTCCTTTCCACATATAATGAAAAGTTTGCGACAATTTTATTTAATAACGAAATTAAATGTATGAGAAAATGAGAAATGAATATTAGAATTATTTGAATATAAAACAGCTTTCTTAATTTATTAACAAATTTCATGCATTTGTGGAAAAAAAATGGCCAATTAAAGATTCGCTACTTTAACAAAAATCTTGAACACTCTTCTCCATGTCAACAAATTAAAGAGAAATCTTGCTTCCTTAGGTTACAAATCATCAGTGTATTCACAAATTCGTACTTTTTATACTAAGAATTTAAAATTCAAAGTCTTCTTCTCTACCTAAAAGTGGTATATGTTGAAAATACCAAGTTACAGTACTCCAAGGCTGTCTTAATAACCTTTATAGCTGCAGTTTATCTTTAATAAGCATATATTTTCAAAAATTTTCTGTTTATTTTTTCTTAAATGCTATTCTGGTATTTTTCTTCTCACCCTTTCTAATTTGCAATTTATATCGGGAGATTTCCTTTCTCAGAGAGCTTCGAGATATTCTGTTTAACCTATTTATTTCATTTTGAAAATATTCTAGACAATATATAAATATAGACTGAAAAGAGAATTAGATCATCTTAAATTAATTCTAACAGTTTTAAGGTGAACAGAGACGTCGTTGAAATATAGCATTATATGTTTAGACTCGGAGTTTCCGTTTTTAGAAAGTATGATAAACACGTCGTCAAACATTTGCGTATCATGGATTGTCCAAGAAATTAATTTACAAAGCCAAACTTCTACCAGCTAAATTTAAACATACCAATACTGCAGTCCAAACTAAAAGGGCAGTATCTCCACAATTATTAGCTACGAAATAACAGACTTTAGTAAATAGAGCTAGGTCACCATGAAAAAATTAATAAATTCTCAGCTGATTAACTTTATCATAGTTCGTTTGCTATCAAATAATTTTGTATTATTATAATGATATAAGGAACCTATAGGAAGAGGTAAACAAAAAATGACGAAAATTGAGGATACTGTCTTTTTGCTTAGACGGCAGAATACTGTTCTTCACTTAACATATTGAGTTGTTGTGGAACTTAAAACAGTCTCTAATCATTACAACAGAAAAACGTAAGCAAATAATACTACCAAGTGGAAAACAAATATTCTAACAATATGGAAGTAAACGAGGAACTTCTAGTCAAAATAATTAAATCCATTTTTTACAAATTTCCACAAGTCAAGGAAAATCTATTTACTTTATATAATCATTCTTAAAGACTCGGTAAGTAAAACTTTTATACTACTGGTATGGTACTTACTGTTAATATACTAGAATTTTCCTACAACCTTGAGAGATTCAGCAATGATTATATGCATATTGGATTAAATTGTTTGATACAAATAGAGGAATTAAACTTGTATTTAATACTTGTACTTGGATTTGGTAGAAATGAAGTTAAATGTTTCATGTTCTAATAGAACGATGTTATTTCTTGTTATGTTAGAAAGAAATATTTTTCATATAAAAATTATCAAAAGAATGTTTTAAACTTACTATAACTTCTTTCAAAATACACCGTACAGTAAACATCTTTCAATAGTAAGATTTGTATCTCTCAGTCATTATTTTGTTAGGAAAATGCCTCATTTAACTTGGTTTGACGGAAACATTTTTTCAAAAGAGTATTACAAGGATTTAATTTATTTTAGAAGAAAAACAACGGTTATTATATGGCAATGATCATGGGAATGACAACCTATTCACAGCGATAGTGGGAAATTTAAAGAAAATTAACTGATTTTGACCATAAGTTTCTCAAATCATATAAATTAGCAAAACCAAAGGAGTTTGACCAAACATAATATATACAGACTGTCCCAAAAGTTCGGTCTCATAGGAAATATTGAAATTTTGCAGATATAGAATACACATAATTGAATGAGTAATAATATAGCTATATTATAGCCTATGTTTTAGTTAAGAACGTTGGAATAAGTGATCAAGTGAACATAATTTTGTAATTATGAAATGTACAACGAGATTTTCAATACCTGCAAGGCTCAAGAGGGGCATCTATTTGAACATATTTGTTGCCATAATACTTTTTCTACCTGAAACAAAGGCTAAAATATCGCTGTATTATACATATGCATCTCTGTGTATTCTCAATCGCCAACATCTCAATATCCCTTATAAGACCGGATTCTTAGGACACCTTGCATAAGATTCTATTTCCAAGAAACCTAAGATTATTGCAGCTGACTTCTGTAATTTCTTTCGACGATACAATCAACAATTAAGTTGAACATTATATTCAATCTGAATTTCATAGATGACAAAATCTTATCGTCTACCTACGAAAAAGTTTAAACAACTGTCTTCAACATCTGTTTTCTTTTAATCAGTAATAATAAGAAAACCAATGCCTACCAATTCAAGTTGGAAATATAATTAAGCACAGTTAAACATTCTTTCATTGAAAACGTTTATGACAATAATGACAGTGTTCGGTTCCAAATACCGTTAGGAGCAGGTGGCTCTTATCTTAAATTATGACCTCTCCTATATTTTAATTTATAATTTTATTTCTTTTTTAAGCAGTTATAATAATCTCTTGATAATCTCTTTTAAATTGGAATTCAAATTCCCTGAAAAACTATTTCCCCCGGAAGTTTCCTCCTGTCGAGCGTCCAGTAAAACTGTTCGCAGACCCCCTTGTAAACGGTTCTCTCTGTTTAAAAAAAAAAAAAAAGGCGTCCACCTAATACGCATGTCATTCCGGATATGGGATGGGTGGCTTTTCTATAGGATTTTTTCCCCTTCGCAAGGAGAAGAACATGGGGGAAGAAACAAGAGAGAGAGAGAGAGGAGTAGAGGGGATAACGAACGGAAAAGACTGAAAGAAAGTGTTGGGGAAGAAAAAAAATCCTGACGGGATAAGGGAGGGGGGGAATGGGGGAAAGGGGAAAAACCTTCGAGTCACCCTTTCAAGCCCATACACACACGGGGTTGTAAGATGGGGTAAGTGAGTCGGTTGAAGTATTCGCCAACCCCCAGTTTACGAAGGGAATTATAGTGGAGGCACGTGGCCAACATGACGGGTGCAACTTATGGAGCACGCGACACAAAATAATGCAAGAAGGAACCCATGAAAATACCTTCGCCCTCAATTGCCCCAATGCTCAATACTACTATAAGCACGTCATTCGAATGTAATTACATATTTAAAACGACATACATATTTAAAGAGTTAGATAATAAAACTAGCTTTTTAAAGATTTTTAGAAATTACAAACATGAAATAGTAATAAATTCTCTCAATGATTGAAATTGGATAAAATCGGACATTAAAAATTGAAAAATAAAAAAAAACCCAACAAAACTTGAAAACAAAGCAATAATGAAACTTAGTTGCTCTTCTTATTACATTTTTCACCAAGTTCAAATTGCTGAATAAGACAAACGGCCCATTAACTAAGATAACAAGATACCGTTGCACATGATTTCATAGACGGTTATACCTGTAATCAGAAAAGAATTCTAAAGTTTGACAATTTGCATTTAAATTATCGTTCTCTAAAATAAGAAATTCAGAAACCTAAAATAAGTGTTTTTTCTATGTGATTAAATTTATCCACAGTTACTCGGTTTCTCCACTAAAATAGGATTGCTTATCGTATTAAGAAAACCAAATTTCATTAATGCTTTGACGTGGATGTAAAGTGAGAGAAAGAGGGAAATTTCTGTACTCGAAGTCTTTTTAGTTGATCTTCTCATTTTTATCAAATGATGGCTGCATAATCAACAGAAATGAAGTGTGAAATTGTAAACGCACTAATAACTATCGTTCACTCGATGCACCCAATTAACTCTCCACCCTCACGGTTGAAAAACGTTAATCTGCGCCTATCAACTTTTTATAAGTAGTTATCCGACCAAACAACATTATACCTAAGCTTACATTAAATATCTTATACCATAGGTGATCGAAAAGTCGCACACCTCAGTTAAATTTTGCTGGTTTGATGGACAAAATCGAGAAATAACCTTACATTTTACGTAGAAATGCAATATCAAAACACGTCTTTAGTGTCTCGAAATGGCTTCCCTTTTTACCATGTTTGAGGCCACTTTAAAGAGCACCTGTAAACTGATGCCATAATCGCCGTCGTAATGCTCCGCTTTAGGTCATCCAGTGTATAATCGGATTGTTTTTAAAGACATTTTCTAAGGAAAAAAAATCTGCGGGTGACAAATCTGTGAGCCACAGTCCCTTCGAAAAAAATCGCGCAAGAACTGCATGGTTTCATTAGCTGTGTGACATGTGGCACAATCTTGCTGCAGCCAACACTCACGTTCATTACTTCAAGCATAAACTATGTAATGACGTTTTGAGACACTGGACTGTTCACCGTTTTTCAAAGAAAATTGGGTCCACTATTCGAAGACGCGATATAGCATAACATAACCCAATTTTTTGCCAGTACAAGAAAGAGCTTTTCAGGTGACATGCGGATGACCAAATCCTATTGTTTTGACTGTTCACAAAGCTACTAAGGTAAAAACCACGCTTCATCAGTGAAGAAAACCCTATCTAGCTCTGTAGTTCCGTGGTTGTCAAAAGATGTCCGAAACCATCTACCGGGTATATTTGCGTTTTTCTTTTTCCGGGTCCTTCAGTTCATGCTTATAGTGAACATAACATGCAAGAATGTGTAATTTATTCATCGAACACTTCCGACGAAATCTTTAATTGGGCTGATAGTCTCCTTAGGCTTTTTGAAGGGGAACGCTGCAATATTCTCTCCAGCTCAGCTAGTTTAGCATCGGTCAAAGTAGCCGGTCTCCCGGATCTCTGTCTGTCTACATCTCATCCAATTGGCAAAAACAGTTAATTATTCTCGCCGTCATTGAATTGTTATGAACTGCAGAATCTGAATAATTCCCGACGAAGCTTATTTGCAACCCACGCATAAGAACGACCGGCGAAATAATGTTCAACAATGAAAAATCGTTGTTCTTGGGAAAACAACTTGTCTGTCAAGAAATAAACAAAACTATACTGCAGACGTCGTATGACCGTTACGCTACAGATGGTGTTTCTAATCGTTGTTAGTACTTCTACAGTACCATCTTGTGGTAGGAGATACAATTATAATAATTGCAATAATCCGCAATGCTGTTACATTATGTCCTCATGGACTTCCATGAAGCGACAAGACCTCCCAACTGGCTGAGCAGGCTCCCGCGACAGCTCAATTAGTTAGAGCAGCGATAGCCAAAGTCGTGGTCCCTCCTTAGAGTCGAGTTCTCAAAAAATTTCCTTCTCTTTTTCTAATTGTTGAATTCATGAAATAATTGTAGAATTTTCTTCACTGTATTCACTTCTCTTTGTGTATCAATTGCTATGTTGAACAGGACTTTAACATTTAAGGTGAACACATTATTAACATTTATATTAAGCAAGTTTACTTAAATTGTTACAATCCTTCTTAGTGATGAATATTATTTAGATATTTTAATAAAAAATAATAATAAGAGCTCTATTATTGCCAGTGATTATAGTTCAGTTAAAATATAATTTGTGTGTGATGTTGTTTAAGACAGCGTCTGGGATATATTTGTAATAAGGATTGCTTATGTCCCTAAGCTTGTTTAGCTAGATGTTGATGTATGAACAATAATAATAATTATTATTTGACGATTCGAACAGTACAAGACATTGTCTGTGGTATACTTTTTTAAGATAAAAGAAAATTCTGTAAATTTGATTTTCAGGCACATTTACACACTTAAAATTTTCAAAATTCGATGTCAGGGGCTACGGAAAAGAATTAGTAGTTAGTTATGATTGACTGGTTGTTTATAGGCAATTGAGTCGTTGGCTAAAGACGAAAATTTTGCCTATGGAAAAAGTATATCATGGGTGATATTCATTGAAGATTTGAAGGCTTCACTTCGTTTTAAAAACATATTTTCAACACCGATTTTCACATTAGCACTGGAGAGAGATGAACGTGTACTTTTTTTTACACGAGACATTGAACAAGTCCTTTCAACAAATTTTTTCAATTAATATTTATTTATATTCTTTTATACTTCATTATACCAAGTAAAGAGCTAATTGTGCACCTCCCCTTTTGACTGCAATCGGCTGGGCCAAACTTGTGGGAAATCCTTTCATGTCTATGGAGTTTTGTTTGCGTGAAGCAGTTTGTGACGTCAAATTTTGATTGTTTGACGTCAGAGTTTAAAGAACTTCTATTTGAAGAACAAAATCGGCTGTCAAAATTTGTTTCAACATTTGGAATTTTTAGACAATAAACAGAGACACGGAAATACTTGTCTCAAGAACAATAAGAAGAAATATTTCCCAAAAAAAGCATTCAATAAAGCTTTGTACAAGGGAGTCCCGTGGTGCCCACAATAGCTTTTTTTTGTTGTTGTTGAGGTTTGCTCTATTTATCCCAACTCAATTGTTGTTCCTCAACGAAGTCATATGATTTAACAGGTAATTGTAATAAACAGACAACTATTATAGATTATGTAGATTGAACTTCCTTTAACTCTATGAAATTAACCACAGAAATTGTTCCTGAAAGAAATTCTCACTATCCTAGACAAAATTTTCTCTGATTAAAATCAAGGGCTGCAAAATTTCATTGTGAGCTGTTTATACAAATATCATCAGTAAGCAAGGCAGTGTACTATTAAAAGGAAAACAATGTAATTAAGGCTCATTATTTGCTATCAATATTGCCTTACTTTGATTAAATCCAACATGTTGAATTCGTTCCAAAGAGAGATGGAAAAGAGGAGCAATATTTTATTCATACTAACTGATTTAATGGATACTAATTGTAATTAAATTATTGTTTAAACGGTTGAATATTTCCCTACTGCAGTTGCCCCATTCTTTTTCTTAAAATAAAACCATAATTAGTAAGAAATCGTTCTCAAATTTTTAAGTAAAAGCAAGAATAAATTCTTTTCTGTGAGATCTTGAAATAAAATACAAGAGATTATTTTTGTACACGAACTGTCAACAAAAAATTATAATATCCATCGTTTTATAAGTTTTACACATATGATCATTTTATTATTAAAATTAAAGATATTAATTTTACAATTTTTTTATTCAGAATAGTTTGCGTAACATAAAATTTCATAATCTAAGCTCTTTTTACTCTAAGCTTTTGAATTTAAAACGGTAAGCAGTGATCGTTCTATTTCTTTTACTTTAACATTAAAAGACTCAGAAAAGTATAAAACAAAAAGCACAAACGCTTCTTCTTGTAGACTTCATTCAAATTCATCAAATATTCCGTTTAAAAAAAATTTTAAAGTTTGTGAACAAGCGAAAGTCAACGGAAAAGATTAAAGAAGACTCAATCAAATATTTACCAATGATGATTTTTTTTGGAGGCAAAAAGATTTTCTTCTCTAGAAACCAAGTACTGTTAAAGGTGATATTTTTTTTTCGTGAATCTCTAAGAAAATTTACAATGTGTGAAAATGGTTTGAAAAATTATTTTTATCATTATTTCCAAGCGAAAAACAGTACAATTAGTTATTTATCCACAGTGGAATTAGTTATCGACACTCTTAGCAGGTTTTTAATCTTTCTAAAGGAATGACCAACATTTGCAAGACTATATCTTATTTGCGCTTTTGATATTAGAATTATAAAACCGTTAGTTATTTTTCCTAGATTCTGTCTTCACACATTTAACAATTGTAAATGAAAATTTTTAGATATTCATAAAGAATTATAATCTATGTGCTGCTCTTATTTTCAAATTGTATTTTTTTAAAAACAGTTCTAATACGTTATAAGAATAATCTTTTTCATTTGCCTATATCATTTCCATATTTAAGCGATGGGCCTTTGAAACAGAAGCTCAACTAAAGATTAAAGAGTTCATCAGACTTTGGATTTCAGGTATTTTTTTTCCCTTTAAAAACGAGAGAACTGCATTGATCTTCTAAATATATATCCAGAAATGCCTAGTCTTACTTTTCGAAAAGATTTTGTCACTGTGGACAGTTGAAGCAATTCTTCAAAATAATCTTCTTCTGATTATGCGAATTGCAGTAAACTTCTGCTTAGTTAAGATTTATATGCAAAGTGATGTCATAGATAAGTTGAAGATTTATTTGCTAGATTGACCTAATTATGACTGCCCTCAGAGAAGAAACTGAGTAATGAAAATAAATACAGTACTTGAGTAAAAACATTTTATAATAAGTCATATTTAATATATCCAAGAATTATATAGGGTGTCTCACCTACAGTGAACCGATCGCCAACTTGTAAAATACAAATCTGACAATGTACTTTCAATGAAGGATTTATTCTACTTTTATGTGAGGGATTTTTATGTGTATTCCATTTCCAAAAAAAAACGCAATTTTCGAATATGCAAGTCAACTTTGAAATGTGCAATAGGAACCCCTATTTTTAATGTATTTTCAGAGTGTACACAACATTTGAGAAATTTTTATTCTTGGTATTTTCTCAATTGATCCAACCGTTTAAGAGACAGAGGCAGTGAAAGTGCGATGTGTTCGTTCCAAAATGGCATCGGTTTTTTGGAAATAGAATACACATAAAAAACCCCTCACATAAAAGTACGATAATTCTTCCATTGAAAGTACTCTGTCAGATTTGTATTTTAGAAGTTGGCTATTGGTTCACTTTCGGTGAGATACCCTGTATAGTTTTAAGATCTTTAAGAAAATCAATGATATTGTTTATTATAGAAAAAGATTAAAGAGTTGGCTGAATGGTACTCATAGAAAAATTCTCATGAAATTACCTTCAGATTAGAAATAAAAGAGCTAGATTGGTATAGCCTTTTCTGCAGATTGAGTATAAACTGTGTGTTTTCATTAGAAGAATCACACAGAAAATTGAAGATAACATTAATAATTCCAAGGAACGTGTACTGTTATAGGTAGAAACTTATGCTAATAATAATGATAAGAAATTACATATTCACTACACAAATGCCTAACAACAATGAGAATATAACCTACATATATCCAGGGATTGGACAAAATAATGTGAATGCAAGAGAAAAGGTGTTTACAAATTGTTTATTAATAAGGTGTTGGGCCTCCTTTTGCCTTGAGTACAGCTTCTAACCTTCTTGGAATTGATTTAAACAATCCTTGAATAGTCTCCATTGGGATTTTGTACAACTATTCAACTAAACAACTTGCCAATTTAACTGGGGACAACAGGTTTCACTTAGAAATTTCTTTGTGGACAAGAGGTTTCCCCAGTTATTATGGCGTTATCCGCAGTTATTTCCCGATTCTCAACTTGCCAATTGCTGAAGAGATGAAGGGGGAGAAAATCTGCTTCTGAGTTGCCTCTCCAAAACTGACCATACTGATTCGATTATATTCAAATCTGGCGATTGAGCGGGCATAGAAGATGCTGCACTTCGCCATTCTGCTTTCAAACCAAGATTTCTGACAGTGTGTATGGTATCTTGAAAAATGGCGTTGTTGTCAGGGAACAAAATCTGGACCATGGGAACGCCCACTGAGGGTAGTAATTGGACCAACTGAATAATAAGAAATGGCTCCCAAACCATTACAGATCCGCCACCGTGTTTTATTGTAGGAATGAGACAGTGTGAACGGTAGGCTTCATTGGGGCTTCTCCAAAAGTAAATTCGCGCCAACGTCTGAAGTAATGTGAAGGATGATTTATCCGACCATATCACTTTTTTCCAGTCATCGGGTGTTCAGGCTTTATGTCTTTACACCATCTGACATAGGCTTTAGCATTGGTCTCTGTGATGAAAGATTTTTCAATTGCAGCTCTTCCATGAATATCGCATTTGTGAAGCTCTCTGCGAACTGTTTTTACCGAAATGTGGGGTATTCAAGGTGGATATTAAATTCTGCAGTCACTTTTGTTGCAGTGGTTTTTGACTGTTTCGACACAATCCTTGTTAGTGCTCGACGGTCCGTATCATTCAGTATTGTTTTCCGACCACTATTCTTTTTCGCCGATGGCGTGTTTCCGTGTTTTTGGTACACACTCGTAACACTGGAAACTGTTGCTCTTGAAACGTTCAACAATGTCGCTGTTCGGGACACGGAAGCACCTGTTAAACGGGTACCAACGATCTGCCCTCTTTCAAAGTATGTGAGATCACACATTTCAGGAAGCACTTATTACAAACTACAATTGAGCACAACTTGTAATATACTGAAGTGTAACAGGAGAGGTAGAGAATTGATTTTAATACGTGAGACATGCAAATTTCTATGAGCTTTCTCAAACGTTACGATTATTTGGACGATCCTACTTGGAGCGGGTGTTCACATTACTTTGTCCAAACCTGTAGAAAACCTTACAAAAAGCTACAAACCTAAACATGTGTCAGGAAATTCCAACACCCAAACAGATATTAATAGTTTCACCGACATTTAATTTTTCTCTTCACTGCATTTGAGCCCCTTAGACTGGCCCTCTTTTGGGTCCGCCTCTGAGACTTGAATTCCGGACTTGATTTCAACACATAATAGTAATAATAATAAAATAATAATTTGTTTTTTTTGTTAATTGGCCCAATATAGATTTATTAATATCACTTAACAGGAAAATCAGAACTTCTTATAAAATTTAGATTTCATCTTCCAAAAGAAGCAATAGAGAGGTTCTATCAAACCTATCAACAGAGAGGTTCTATCAAATCTATCAATAGAGAGGTTCTGTCAATATATATATATACCACCCTGGTTTGATAGAACCTCTCTGTTGATAGGTTTGATAGAACCTCTCTATTG
>JAHWFO010008480.1:1987319-2032442 GCA_023313115.1 Rhysida immarginata
TTTGTTGGTGTTGTTTTATTTATTCTTTCAGAAATTTGTAATAACATTCACATCTTCATTTATGTATATATTTATACTAATTTGAATATATTTAAACTTATTTAATAGTTCATCTTAATCGATGAAGATGAATAACAACAGCCACTGATTCTATTTGGATGATTCACTACAACCCCTGGACAAAAGTATGGAATAATCCGAGAAGCGTTGATAAATGGATAGTTAGAGACGTTGCTGTCTTTACATATTCCACAATACTTTTAATCTGCCACGAAATAACACATGGGATATTGGTATGTAACTCACATACAAAAAAGGAGACGCCTATATTATTAAACAAAAAATCTACAGTGAGTTAACGATAGAAATGCATGGACAAAAGTATGGAATAAGCTTCAGGGAGGGACAAAAGTATGGACTAATCATCTCTGTCAACATAATGAGATCTTTGAATGCTATAGATGTAGAAGCACATTTAAAATTTGCTATCGTGTAAAAACTGCGGTCATTATGGCAAAAGGAAAAGAATCATCTGATGCAGCAAAAGATGCTATTGTTAAACTTCACAGTAAAGGAAACAGTCAACAGAGAATTGCAGAAATTATGCAATGTTCCCAGGGAACTGTCTCTGAAATACTGGCAAAAGTCAATGTAGCACGTATAAAGAGAAGCGGCCGACCAGAGCCACATCCAAACGAGATGACAGATAGCTGATTCAACTTGTGAAAAAAATCGTTTTAACTCATCTCATGATATCAGTGGACATTGTGCAAAGATGGGGATTGCTCTGAGCGATAAAACAATCAGACGCCGTTTAAATGAACACGATTACAGGAAAGCCATAACCAAACCATGCATGACTGCTAAACATAAAAGATCGTCTGAAGTGGGCGAAAACGTACAGGAAGTGGTCCGTGAGTGATTGGAAACGAGTCATCTTTACAGATGAAACGAAAATATGCCTTGGTCATGGAGACAATGATGGTCATCTTGTGTGGAGAAAATCGGACGAGAAATATCCACCTGATTGTCTTCTTTCTGCTACCAAATTTCCGAAAGGGGTAATATTGTGGGGATCAATTACTTCTAAGGGTGTTGGAGAAATGGTAATTCTGACGACCAATGTGAATGTCGATGTGTTTCTTGAAATTTTGGAAAGATTCATGATGAACTTCCAGGGCAACCATTTGTCTATAAAGATGACAACGCTTCATGTCCCAGGGCAGGGAAGATTAAAACTTTTATGCACGACCAAGGTATTGACCATCTCCCATGGACAGCCAATAGCCCTGACATTAATCCCATTGAGAATGACTGGCATGAACTGAAGAAAATGGTACATTAACAGAAGCCTACAGATCTCCCACAACAGAAGGAAGCCATTCGGCAGTGCTGACAGAACATCAAGCCTGAATACACCGAGAGGCTTGTGTTGTCACTCCCTCGCAGAATTGAAGCTGATATTAAAGAAAACGTTGGACCAACTCCTTATTAAGCACTTTTATTCCATACTTTTGTCCCTCCCTGAAGCATATTCCATACTTTTGTCCATACATTTCTATCGTTAATTCACTGTAGATTTTTTGTTTAATAATAAAGGCGTCTCCTTTTTTGTAAGTGAGCTACATACCAATATTCCATGTATTATTTCGTGTCAGATTAAAAGTATTATGAAATATCTAAGCACAGCAACGTCTCTAACTATCCATTTCTCAACGCTTCTCGGATTATTCCATTCTTTTGTCCAGCGGTTGTAATAGTGAATCACTAGATTGTCGTCCACAAAAGTATAACGCCTTTCTGCATGTTTTAATCTGAGTTTTTTGCAGTAAACTTCTACGTAAGCACATAGAAATCCAGTTTACTTTCAGCTGATATCTTGTCCATATAAAAATCATTATTTTCAAAATTCTTGAAAAATTTACTTCTCTCCATCTATCTGACTCGAATAGTTTTAAAGATAATTTTATAAAAGATAGATTGCGATTGTGGAAACAAAAACAGTTTCGTGGCAGTTTCCAGCTTCTTAGAAAAATACTGATACTGCTTCAATACAGTGTCTTAGCTAAGATGGAGGATTTCATGATTGCAATTCAAGATCAAGTCATTTCAACACGAAATCATCAAAGAAATATTCAGAAATTATTTGACAATGATCAATGTTATCTATGTAAAAGAGAATCAGAAACAATTCACTACTACAAAAAGTCCTGTGCTCTCAAGTATCTTCACCTAATCTATCAATTTCTGCCGCAGAGAAATACAAAGTGTTTGATACATGCAGAAAAACGTTCTTGAAAATAACGCAATGAAACTTTAAAAGGGACAGAAGTTTTTACGGATAAAAATTGTAATTTGTAATAGATCAAAATCTAAGATTTATTGTAAACCTGCTTTTCTGATTGATATCTCTGACCATCTTTTTAAAATTGAACAGGAAAAACTGTAAAATTACTATTATCTCTGAGGGAAAATAAAACGTATCTGAAAACCACAATTCTAACATGCAAATTGTTTAATGCTCTCGACGCGTTTTAAATTCATTGAAAAATTTGAAATTCCTAAAACTATTTTTCAAACGATCAGAAACATGTTGAATAACTAAATTTTTAAATCAATCGAGGCAGGAATGTTTCCCAGGAATGTGCCAGATTTTCTGTTAATATCCAGTATGCTAATCTCTTCTAGTTTTAATTTAAAGAAAAATAAAGAAATAATAATGAAGAAGGAAAAAAATTAAATGGAAGGTTAAGTAAAAAAATTCATGACAACAAACTTGAGAGCTGCATGCAGAAATCGAATCGAAAACTGGAAAAGCAAGCCAATGTACGGGCCACTACCGGAAAGATATAGAAACTGACGAAAAACTCTTCTGGCACTGGTTTAGATCTGTGATATTGAAGAAAAAAACTGAAGGATTCGTTTTTCACCTCGCATGAAAGCAAAAATTCAAGACATAATCAACAGCAAAACCGACTCTGCAATGAGAAGGATGAAGCAGTCTACTATTTTACAGACCGATGACAGAATCACAAAAATTATTTACTGGAAATTGCCAGAAGTTTCAATTCAGAGAACATACTTTGGAACATGTAATTTAGAAAGTTAGGGAAAATGAAGTTAAAATTTTATGGGACTTTATAACCCAAATAGACAGAAACATGGCCCACAGAGCCCCCGATATATCCATTGTTGAGGGAAAAAATTAAGCATGGTTCATTGATACGAGTAATGCACTACTAGGTGACTGAGACAAGATCACTAAATTGAATGCTCGTGGGAAAAGAAATATATTATTATACCAATTGTTATAACAGCCATAATTAACACCCTTTTAGGAATTGCTTTTATTCTCAACTGCTATCTTAATTGTTCTTAAATCGTTAGTTAGGACCTTTAACTGTTAATTTAAATATCCAACTCACAATTAGTTCAAAACAATGAAAGAAACAAACAAAGGAATATGCTCTGTCATGAAATGTTTCCTGATTATAAATTAGGATTTAAATGTAATCACTAATAATGTCAAGGATGTGATCAAAGTCAAATCGTGTTTGAATATACCAGCAAATTATTTTGTTTTTTTTCTTTCTTCTTTCTTCTACATATTTCTAAACTTTCCAAGAAATTTAGTTTTTTTTTAAATCATATGTAGAAATTAAAATGTTCAAGACCGTTTTCGATAGCTCCAAATTGGTGCTTGCTGGTGATGAGATGATCAACAAATGTGAATGCTTTGTTGTTGCTCATGCCACTTCTGTTTTAATGGTTTGTATCCAAGTTTTCTGATAACTACCACGATTTTTGTCGGTTTTAAAAGCTCCTTTGATTCCATTTATTTAAAAAATATTCGTAATTTTATAAATTTCAGATCTTCTGTATGTAAATATTGCAGTGTTTTCTTTCGTTTGAATTTCATGGTCGTCAGAACTCTTTGCAATTTTTGTTATTTTCTTTACAAAAATTCGCGGGAATTGGTTTTTGTGAGCAATGTGTCCATAATGTCCATTGTGTGTGTGTGTGTGTGTGTGTGTGTGTGTGTGTGTGTGTGTGTTTGTATAATGTCCTTTTTTCTTTTCTTTTTGAGCTTGATATTGAGTGTTAATGCTCTATTGACCATATATTTCAAAGCAGCTGACTTAGTGTGCGGATGATTAGAATTAAACTTGATAATGTTGTATTGGTGGTAGGTTCCCGAAAATTCCAAAGCTGAGTATCAGTGATCATTATTTTTCATTAATGAAACGTATCGCAATGAAAAGAATTTTCATCACTATTGCTTTAGTAGGACCTTTATTTTCAACTAATAATAATAACATCGCCGGCATAAGTTTAAAAAAAAACACAACTAAAGCTGATAAATAATGTATACCTCTGCTATATGGGTCTAGCATAGATCTATGTAAATATTAAACAATAATTAAATTTATTTCAATTTTACCTCTGCCACATGTCATTAATTTAATAAAATTTTATACGTGCAGTGCTTTCTTGAGTATTTCGAAAAATAAAGAAGATACGGCTGAACATGACACTGTTTAACAATATGCATAAAAATTATATTTTGCTGTAGTTTTAATCCCTTGTTGATTTTTTTAGGCTCTTTCTGTTTTCTTCTTTTTCGCGAGTAATAAAGCACAAATTTAAACTTCTGAACAGAATGTTTCTTCTAATGAAATCGTAACAACAGCAATGATTCGAGTAACTTTCAAAACGGTAAATTGTCTTCTTTCAACAGTTTTTAACTTCTTTAACCACTAAATAGTAGTCTTATTTTTGATGATTTTTAAAAACTGAGTTCTTAAATCATATATTGTTCTTGCAACTACAACTTTGAAATGATGAGCCAAACTTGTCTAAAATCCTAATTGCATCAATTAAAATGAATAAATAGCCATGCAACCATTACTGAATTAATGTTGAATTCAAAACCAAAAGAAAGATTTCAGTCTATATAAAATAAAATGAAAGCAATATCTTTGAGAAAATTTTTTCTATCTTTTATGATGTTTGAGAAAAACCCTCAAATCGTAACGTTTTATATTTCTAAACTGCAAATTCAGAAATCTTACGATAATTACATAGAGAAAACAATCATTGTTTCTCCGTTTATTGCTTCTCATCTTGGTCCGTGATCATGTTTTCTTAGCAGAAAATGTACCTAATCTAATCTAACCTAACCTATCTAGCTTTTCAGAAACCCTCAGACCCGTTTAAGGAGCAATAAAACGGAACAGATAGGGCTGGAATGACCCTGGTTCGACTCCAGGCCATTAAATTTTCTTTACTAATTTTTTTCTATTTAATTAATAATATCCGGAGGTGTGGCGTGAAAAAATCCTCCTAAACCCATTTTCCAGTTACAATACCAGGATAGCTTAATTACTGCCCTTTCGGGTAGACAGTCAAAGAGCTAAGCTTGCGTACATGCTTAAGTAAGACGTTGGATCATCATAATAAAAATTGAATGATTTATACACCATCAATCTTACAAATTATAACGTATTTTCTTTATAATAAATTAATAAATTATTCAAAATGTAAAATAATGAAACGAATTGGTCGGATTTTCAGTAAGTTTTTCGGTTTATGGAAACTACAAGTATTGGACCGTTTATCTTTGTTTTTCAAGTAAATGTTAAAACTTACTCTTGATTTCTTCCTCTGAGGTATGTTGAAAGAAAAGATGCACTAAATGAGAATGAGAAAAATTGATCATCTGAAGGAGCGTAGCATAAATGGATGCGCTAAGATCGACGGAAATACAGACGAGTTACTGTAGCTTATTTATGTAAATCTCGTAAAGTGTGTCAAACCCAGCATCGCCAATGACAAGCATGCTCCTGGATGAAGATGCTAACTACTAAAATGAATTACTCGACGTGTTTTAACATTCATGAGTTATGGTAGCAGAAGACCCATCACAGTAACACTGTTAACGTTGTGACGCAGACCTCATGAAGCCATTAACTAAAGTTGCCGGGTATGGTTCCATACCGGTGTGGAGTGGTCTTGTACGGCATGGTTTAGATCCGTTGATCCTAACACATTTGACCTATGTCTCCAGACTTTTGGATTAACCGGTAAAATACTGTGGATAATAACATTAGTCTACAAATTTCAACTTTTTGTTTGCTTCAGAAACGAAATAAGCCATTTGAAGTTCGCAAAAGAAGATGAAAACGTAGAATTAGCTCAGATTATAGCGATAAATCAACTTTTATTAAATACACTATATAAGCCCTGGCAAAATTTAATCGAACACAAAATGCAAAACTGAATTTAGAATCTTTGATAATTTTTTAAATTATTACTATAGACCTTTCCCTCGAAACCGAAACGGAGTAACTGCGCAGAAGCAGGACAGCAAAAAAACTTCCGTTTTCCTCCGGATGTGTACTAGTGTTTGTACATCTCAAGGCAGGAAACGGAAATTTTTTTGCTGTCTTGCTTCTGCGCAGTTACTCCGTTTCGGTTTCGAGGGAAAGGTCTATTACATCAAAATAAAATTATACCAATATTTATTAACATTGTTGTACATATGTGGCAAACATTACATTGTTAAAATAAAATTTAAACTGTCAAAAATATTTAATAACATTGCTTAAGGAAAAAATTATTCGAACACGCCCAACTTTGGAAAAAATTATTAGAACATGTTACAATATGCTAATTGTTTTTTAGTGTTCAATGGAACAAGTATATTTTATAAATGCAGGTAGTAACAGTTTACTGCACAAATATTGTAATTAATAAATCACAATAATGGCTAAATTATTATTAAAATGGCTAAATTACGAAAGCTAACAATGATGCAAAAAAAACAAATCTTGAAAGAAGGCAAAACTCAAAGGGATGTTACAAACTGTGTTGGATGTGCTTTATCAACAGTAAATTACACATGGAAAAAATTCAACAACTCAGGAACTATAGAAAATCTTCCTGATAGGGGTATAAAACGAGCAACAAGCAAGAGGCAAGGTCAATCACTAAGAAAATTTTGCAAAGAAAATAGAAAATGTACATCCAAGGAAATAAACATGAAGTGGAAAAAGTGCCATACTAACTTTAGTGATAGAAGTGTAAGGAATAGATTAAGTGAAATGGGTTTTAAATTCTGTAAATCCAAAAATAAGCCAATGCTGACAAAGCAACACAGGAAAATTCGTCTACAGTGGGCTAACAGTATAGAAATTGGACTGTTGAAGATTGGAACAAAGTAATATTGTCTGATGAAAGCCGTATCAACATTGGAGGAGGCGATGACGCTGATATATTTGTTTGGAGACGTGATGAAAAATTTTACAGTGTTTAAGAGAGTCAGTTAAATTTCCATCCTGTATAATGATTTGGGGGTGTATCTCATCCAAAGGACCAGAAAAATAACATCAATTAATGGGAAAATTAATGTTGATGATTTCTTAATTCCTACCATAGAAATACAGTTTGGTGTTGAAAATTTAATTTTTAAACACGACAATGCATCTTGTCACCGAGCAGAAACATTTAAGACATATCTTCAAAATTATAACATTAAAATACTTGCCTGGCCAGTATGCATATAAAGGGTTTAGCTGAAAAAGGATTCAAAGCTGAATTTTTGTAAAGCAGGTGTCTGGAATGTATGAAACATCACATAATGAATAAAAAACTTTTGTAGGTAGTATTTAATACGAGAAATAAACAGTTAGGTTTTTCTTAATATTGATTAAAACGTGGCATAGGAGCCAAGCGCTTCGTATAATATAAGCCTCTTGCAACACAAGTACTCTAATAACTTCAATAGGATGGACAAAGACACCCAACTTGATTCCAGAAAGCCGTCAACACCACCCTCAAAAATGCAACTTAGGCTATTTTCTCCCAAAACAACTAATAAATTCCAATCCGAAGGTATCCAATCTAAGAGCTTATTCAAAATTCACAAGGAAAGTAAGCCCATAAAACCAATAGTCGATAAATAAATATTATAGGCTAATATCACATGAAATCAGCGTTTTGCGCTTAATAACAATAACCAGCACTGTAAAAAGGATATTACTGTTCTGATATTAAATTTTTCGGTGTTAATCGTGTGGAAATTCGTGTGAATCTTGAAAGCTAGGGTCAACTCAGTTTTTATTATCAGATTGTTTGTTAACGCTCTCAAATTAGTGAAATTCAGCTGGGTTTTTCAAGGCATTTTGGCCGTAAACCAGGATTATAAAATTAAAAATAACGATATATTTAAAATTATTATTATTATTATTATTATTATTATTATTATTATTATTATTATAGTAATAAAGTCGGTTTGAAATCTATAGATTTAAATATTTAAAATTTAAACGATGAAATATCCCTTTTCTAATGATTATAATCAAGTACACTAATTGTCAAAACGGATTTTTTGAGAAAGACTTACATTCTTATCCTCAATTCACACATTCCTCAAAACACATTAAATCAGAAACCATCCGTGCTGTGTGCCAGAGTGGTATTATATATCATCACAGTTATCCATTTATATCGCTACTAAAGCATGATTGTGAACAGTATATATACATCCAGTGTTCACATACTTTTTTTCAAGGAATAAAGCTAAGAAAAATTCCCAGGAATTTATTAATGTTTAATAGAAATTATTATCGACCTACTGCAGGTCGTTTATTAACCATGCTATGTGCATGGACAAATTTGGAGGAGATCTCGTCCTGCAGAGAATAGATAATGGTTGTAAATAATGACAATATTTGTATTAGATGACAATTAGTTATCGTTATAAGAATCTGCGTCTATTCAAAAATAACCCTTAAAAAATCCGTATGATAAAATTACTTGATTCTCCCAGCCGATTACCTACTCAGTTTGTATACATAATGAAACCCAGAATATAAAGCCTTGAAAGATTTACCTTGAAAGACTGCTTTGGAAATTAAACTTCCTCAAAAACACCCGAGACCTTCTTCTAAGTCGTCATCTTAACACTAGATCAGAAACATCTCGTTATGCATATTTCAGTTTCTCATGATTTTCATTTTAAATAATTTTTAAAATAAAAATTTATTTTACTGATTTTATTTCATTTATCATGAATTTCAGCGCTGATTTAAGGCAAAACATATGTCGTTATAGAAGGTCATGTTCAGTTCTAGCAAGCACAACAATTTTAAACATTATAATGCATATTTTAAGATAAGTTTTCTAACAATACTATATTACTTATAGAGTCGGTAATCCACTTGAAAGACAGAATATGTATAGATAACGTTTATGCAGGTGTACTTTTGGTTCTAGGCAGTATTTTTAAAGTGAAAAACAATGCAAGGATGAAATGAGATTTTTACAATAGTTGTCTTAAGTTTTTTTTATTTAACTTTTTTATTTAATACCAGTAGCCACCCTGTGGCGGTTCTGTCCCCAAATCATAATACTACAGAAAAATACAGTAATAAAACAGACCACAGATCATGAAAAGAGAATCATGGTTAATTACTAATTAAGAGTTTGTGCGTGACATAAGTTTGTAAATAGAAACATTAAGAATCTAATAAGAGATTAAAATATTTAGATAATAGATTAAGTGTTACGTAAAAGATATCAATAACTGCAACAGTAAATATCTGATTGTTGTAATAGTTAATTAATATATAATATATTAAAATATGAACTGGATCACTTAGTTATCAGCATGATAAATTTATGTAGTTAAAAGGTAAACGACCGCTAGAACAATAGGTAAATGTTGTATACCTATTTTATTCAATTAAAAAAGATCAATTACTCCGAAAGTTAAAATTAATCTAAAGTTAAAGTTAAACATTTTGAGACAAGGTGATCTAAGATTAGCAAAGTACAATTGATCAATATCATTATTATTTTGAAGAGCCCGATAAACAAAATTTACTAAAGGGATCATGTTTTGTTGCAATTTTCAAGTAACAAAACAGTTTGAGAAGCCAGTGACCCAAAACGGTACTTCTTACAGGATTATTCGTAATACTACAGATTTTATAATAAACATTAGTCGAACATCTACAGCATTCGAAGGGTAAATCAATTAAGTGAGCAGAATATAATTTATTGAATTGTTTTTAAATATAAATACTTGTTTTTCCAATGAAATTTATAGTTCGATTTGATTACAATATCATGAACCCGATTTCATCTTCGGTCTGTTGTTACAAGCAAAACGAAGAATAGGAAAGGCCATTTCATTTAACTTGCAAAAGCATTGCATGTGTTATACTGATAAAAGAAATACGCAACTTGGATTTACAACATCTGTAAGATGCTCCAATGTACTTTTTGATATCAAAACAAAAAGGGAAGGAAATCAGTTCTCAATAGTAATTTAAACACGTCTTCAGAACTGATTTCCAAAAATTTTCACTTGCTTAATAAGGTTAACGAGAATTTGGTTTCTTAGATCCACTACAACTTAAATACAAATATCTTGGTAATGTGATGAGAAACCAAAGAAATATTCACGGGAGAACAACGCCTCCAATCTTCATGGAATTCCATAACAATGAAGACGTGATTGAAAATATTAGGCAATAGAAACTTTCTTCCACTTAATATATTTAATGATTAAAAAACTAATAATCGATCTATTCATGGGACTAATCTCAAATATTTCATTAAGTTTACTAGTGGTTTCTCAATAACTTTCTGCATTCATGTGCATTCGATCAAATTTTCAAAAATATCAAGATGAAGTAATTACTCATTACAAAAACGCTTACAAAAAGTAACGGAGTGATGCATAAGAAAAAAAAACCTCCGCTTCTGTTTAAATTGTGTCATCGATTTTTATATTTAATGAAATAGCCTAATTAAAATTGGAGAAAAAAAATAGCTTCCATTATATCAAATTTCAACGTTCGTTTTTTCCGCGAGATGATCCAACTAACATGGCTACACAATAATCTACAGAACTAGTAACAATTCCGAGAAATTAAGGGGGAAATATTGAAATCGACTTAGTAAATAACAGCTTAAAGTTATTAAGATATTCTTAGATTTATAAATTATAAATTTAATAGCATTCAGATATTAATTCTATACATTTGAACCAATATATTTATGCCTACGGCAAAAATTCAGCGGTGAAGTTGGTAGAGACTTTGCAATACGGATGATGGAATTTGGGAAAATAATAGGGTACATAGAACTGTGTATCCCGTTGAAATGGGATCGAATTCTAAGGGATAGTTTCCGAGTTACGCAGTCAATATCGTAAGGCGTGCTGGTTAGTACTCACAAGTGAGCACATGCTATTAACGGGAGAACATAGTTTCCGAATACTTTCGCCATTTATTCCCGGCTTTATCAAGGATACATACACACTTCTCGCCCTTATATGCAGACATTTGGTACAATGGAGTAATTTGATTGGATAAAATACAACGAATGGCAGGGCTAAGGCAATGGATAATATCGTTTGGATACAATGATAAAATAAGATGACTAGATAAAGGTAGAAGCAAAATAAATAGCATAGGCGTACATTGATTGGATAAGAATACAGTGAAAGAAAAGAAGATATTGGGTACATCAAAAGGTAAAAATAAACAACTGAATGAAAGCAGAAAATACAATTATTGGATAACAAATGACTGACTAATATACAATAATAATACTTATAAATTTAAAAAGACATAATTGAATGAAAAAAATAGTAGATACTTAAAAAGTTTTCATGAAAATAAAAATACAAATTAAAAAAATAAAAATAAAGAATTGTATTCCAGTAAAACTGAGAAAGAATTAAGAGTAGAAAAAATGTCGAAATCGGTTTGACAGTTAAGTAGCAGGTCTGGAGAGGAGTTCTTGGCTTTAAAAATTTCTATGGATTCCAGAATTGCGGTCTTGAAAGAGCCGTTACACAAGTGGAGAATGGACATCACTTTTTTTCTTCATGTTTCTTGAGCGCGTGTTCAGTAATGGCAAGATGGTTGGGATTTGTCATCTTTCTTCTGGTAAGAGGCCATATGTTCTTTAAAACGAACGGCGAAGTTGCGGGACGACAATCCAAAATAAAACTTATCGCAAAATCCGCAGTTTAAACGATATACTTCGGAACGGGAATATGCGTTTTCATTTTCTTGACGCTTTTTATGTATCAACTTTTTTTAATTTATTTTTTATTTAATATTACTCATTGCTTTTGTTCTGCCATTCATTATATTTTATCCAATCAAATTACTCCATTGTACTACATGTCTGCATATAAAGGCGAGAAGCCTCTTGTGTATATCCCCGATAAAGCCAGGAATAAATGGCGAAACTAGCCGGAAACTCTATTCTCCCGTTCTCTAGTCTCTACCAATATCTTTGCTAGAAGCAATACTAAAGAATCTCAATTTAACGACCTAAAATTCAACGGTTTGTAAGTAGTAGTTGAAGAAAAAATTAAACTTTTATTATTTCAAAATTAAATTTTAAAATTTAATATACTAATTTTAAAAGTAATTTCTGTATCCGGATTAAAGGCTTGATGTTTTCAGTTCTTAAAGTATTATTTGGGTTCTGACTTCTATAGAAATTTTTTTCTTGGCAGAAAAAATGAGGAATAAATTTTCAGGAACATTTAAACTTTTTGTAATTTTTATACTTCTTTATTATAAGCTCTCAAAACCAAACCAAGAAGTAAAAGTTTGAAACGTATTTTTGCAAATCAAGGTCCGATCGCCATTACAAAGTTCACCCTATGCATAAAGAATATCTTAGAAATTTTCATCCATTTAGGGGAAGCAATAAATTAGATTTTAAAGGCATGACAAGAAGACTCCTTTTCTTCAATCTTGATTTTGCATTTCAGAATTTATTCCAACTTCCATATAGAGGGTGAAATGGTTTAAAAAGTAGCCCAATGGTCTATTGCTCACGGCATGTTTCAAGCGTTAGCAAGGGTTGTAAAATAAAATCAAAAAAGGTGAGGAACAAGTTTCAAGCAGATGCTCCAACTGTCCACCCACACTTTGAAGACGAGAATCCTCTTTTCCTTTTCAGTGTTTTCAGCAATTTTTGAAGGGCTTCAATGTCAAATTGGTCTGATCAAGAAAGGTTTGAGTTTGTCCGGATACCTAGTCAATTTTCTTATAATACCAACATAAGAAGGCAAAAAAGAATGAAAAAAATAACTTTTCCCCAGTTTTATCATATAAATTCGTGTTATATTTGACCACTATTGCATTCTATCTTGCATAATACATAGTAACATTCTGTAGACCTACATGAGTAAACAGATTATTTAACAGTCAATGCTCAATGACTAAGCATTTTATATGAGCACTTCTAAAATCGAGTTAGTGAAAAACTGAACAAAATTTAAGACAAACATTCATCTCTAATAATAATATAACTAGATGGAACCCGCCAAAATTTACGGCAAACAACTGTGTAGTTTCATAAACAATCATAAACAATCCTCCTCCACAAAGACGTCACAACCAAGAACTTTGCTAGCATTGATGATCAATTAATAACAATTACATACAACAATTAATGACGATAACAATGATCAATACGCATGGGCAGAAGTGTCGATTTTGCTCTTAAAAAAGTATTTTGCGTTTTAATATATAGGATGATAGCGCCTCACAATACAGCATAACAGGAGGAATCTGTCAGGAATATTCAACGATTAAAATAAGCTGTTAACGATATTTAACCAGAATGTGAAGAAACTAATAGGAAACCGCAAATCCATATAAAAATAATTTTAATGATTCGGGGGCTATGCCTTCTTCATCAGCAAACGAAATATACATTCGACTTATTAAAAATATATCTATAGGATTTGGGTTTCCTTTTACTTTATTCACATTCTGGTCAATTTATCCACAATTTAAGGCCTCTATTGTTACCCATATTGGATATTTAACCAAGTAATAAAGGAAATTTTTCAAGTACAATTAGTAAAGAATTCTAGCTTTAGAAACGATCATGCAGAAATAAACGGACCAGGCAAAAAAAATAAAAAATCTTGCACAGCAGAAAAGGATGAAAAACTTTTAAACATGTAAGATTCACAATAGTTTGACTGCTCGAATACTGTAACTTAAGCGTATTTAAGACTGCAAATGTTACGATATTTAGACAAATAATTCGAGTGAATGATGAGATTGGTCAAAAAAAGCTGCAAGCTATACCAAGGTAATTTCGCTCATTACACTATAAATAAGATTGCTCATTAGTTAAAAATCTCTTACATAAATTGGTAACTATCAAAAAATAATAGAAATGAGTCTCCGCACCGCCAATAAGAATGTTTTACAAGAGACTTAAAATGTAAGCCAACTGTGCAAAAATGGGGCATTCATAAAAAGCTTTGATCTTGTATTAGTTTTAACAGTAGCGAAAGATTTCTACTGAAAATGGGATTCGAATACGAGAAATTGCTTAGACATTTGATTTAGCAAGTGTTTAGAATAAATACAAAATATGGATAGACAAGCCATATGTTTAGAGTTACACAATACTAAACTCATCTTCTATGCACTCTTCCTTAAATGGTATTATATACAGTCTTTCTACTGAGAGAGGCACTATACATTCATTATATTGCTATACAATCTTTATATATATAATTCTTCTGTGCGTGTGTATGCGACTGAACTCCTCCTAAACGGCTGGACCGATTTTGATGAAATTTTTTGTATGTGTTCAAGTGGATTCGAGAATGGTTTAGATTCACAATTCGGTCCACTACAAAATGTTTTTTTAATTAATTTTTTATTTATAAGTTGTTGTTACCTGGAGATGAATGGGATTTCTGCCAGCTTTAAAAAATTGTGACGTTTGCTTTGTTTAATGAAGAATTTTGCGATTGTTCCGTGAAGCAACATCAACAATGACTGCAAGTCTTTCGCGCGGGAATGCAGTGTATCTTTTAGTTTTATGTGAATGGCATTTTTTATAGCGTTAGAAACTGTGACGTCGTTGTTTGCTTTTGCGATTATTCCGTGCAACAGCATCAACAGTAACTGGAAGTCTTTCGCGCGGAAATACAATGTATCTTATTATCTAAAAGGGCTTTTCGTGGCGACCAATACAGTATATAAAGAAGTTGGTTGACTGACTCATCAACGCACAGCAAATCTACTGAAGCCACCAACTCGAAACTCGGTGAGGTAATAGGACGGATCGGCCTCGGTGGCTCAGCGGTTGCGTGGTCGCCTCTGATGCTCGAGGACGCGGGTTCGATCCCGGCCGAGGACGACGAGGATTTTTCAGGGGGAAATCCTGAGATCACGCACTTCCTTCAGAAGGGAAGTAAAGCCGTTGGTCCCGTGTAGTCGTTTGCCGGCTGCACGTTAAAGAACCCTTGCGAGGCAAAATTTGCGGCCTCTATAACGCCGTCCTGAAATGACCATAGCAGTTGAAAAGGACGTTAATACCAAACAAACCAAACCAACCTAATAGGACGGATAGCATAGAGGCGTGCTAAGGCCGGGTTTCTCGAAATTCGGACCCCTGCCCACCCAGGGGAGTAGATAGGAATTGCATGTTCGGTCGCTTGGCTCCGCCCCCAATAAACGCAGATCTTCGAAATTTTGCAGGTAGCTATTTTGGTACGGTGATGGCAATTGACTAGATCAAATGTCTGTTTGGTTCATTTCTTAATTGTCTTGATCCAATTTTCCGATATTTTATGTTTTCCAGGTTTAGGTATAAATTGGTTTTGATGTTGTTGTTTTTTTTTTTTGTTATTTCTTACTTTAAAAAGTGCTATTTGGATCGAAAGTGTATGGTAACGATAATAAGTAGTCATGTAAAATACGAAAGAAAAAATATGATAATTCAATCCATTCGGTGATATCCTAAAATATACTGGAAAGTTCTTAAAGGATAAAAATCCAAAAAAGAACGGAAATAATTAGTTGGTTTCTAAGAGTTTTCGACATAATAAAATATTATAACACAATAAGTTTTTATAAAAAAAATTCTATTGATAGCTCTCTAAGGACATATTTGAACTCCTCGTTGAAGCTTCAGAGAAATTTTGGACTGCATAAACTAGATTCCTACCATCCGTCTAAAGAAGAAATCAAGGTAAATCATGGCGCCCCTGACGAAATAAAATGGGGGGGGGGGGGCAAGAAATTTGATTGCAAAGGGCTCGTTTGGACACTTTTGCAGGGCATTTACAAATGATTACAGCAGTTTCTTGAATTTCTTACAGCGTTTTATTAGCATTGTGGCGATAAAGTTTAGCTATTAACACAAGCACACCTTTAAACTTTGCTTGAATTGCCCGCCATCTCAAAAATTCGAAATTTTTTGGGAGAGTTTCTTTCACTACGTTTACATGCACGTTTCGATCCGGATCGACTTGAGTTAATCCAAAATTGCCTCGCGTTTACATGCATCTAATCGAGTCCGGATCGAGTCCGATAAGATGCCCTGGGGGTAAAGCTCTAGATTAGGAAAGTACGCCAGACTTTGTCATCTGCTACAGAATCCGCCATTGTTGGCTCAGTGGGCCTTATCACTTGAATTACGCTTCCTCTAAAATACGGCTGAAATGCAATTTTTTTAAAATTTTCTCATTATTATCGTCTGGAAATATAATTGACAATCAATAAATTTTGTAATTATTGATTTTTTCTTTAAATTTTGTTTTCAATTAAAATTTTCTATATATAAATAATAAGGTTGAGGTTATTTATAATGTTAACTATAATGTTATTTATATATCAAGTTTTTGATTTATTTACCTCAATATAATAATCCTTAATAATTTTTAAAATGCATTTGCATGTTTAAGTTTTTTGTACTTATTTTTATCAAAATATAATTACACATTCTTATCAAAATATAATTTTAATAGATTTTATCAAATTAATTTTTAGATTTATATCAAAAACTTCAATTTAATAGTTTATTTTAATTGTATTAAATAATAAAAATTATAAAATTACAATTATAATAATTATAAATAATTATCAAATTATAATTTAATAAAATAGAAATTGTTAAATTGAAATTTTTGATATAAATATAATATTTAATTTGATAATTATAATTTGATAAAAAATTATTAAATTAAATTTTGATAAAAAAAAAATATATATATAAAACTCCAATTTGATAGACAATTTGAAAATTTTTAATTAGGAAAAATGACATTTTGATAAAAAAGTTTACAAAAAAAAATTTAAACATGCAATGTATTTTAAAATTTATTCATTTATAAATATTTATTATGTTGAGGTATAAATCAACCAAGAACTTATTTTAGCTAAAATTTTCTATATTTTTTCTTTCAACCAAACAGCAAATTTAAACTCGATCCGGATCGGGGTGTTTATATGCACATTATTGGATTGACCTCTTTCCTGAGGCATGCTTCCCTGGTTTCAAACCACCTCTTTCGACTGGATTGAACTCGATCCGGATCGGGATGTTGAAGCCTGTTTACATGCCACTTTTTGCAGGATTGACTTGAAACTGGTCTTTCGATCCGGATCGAAAGTGTGCATGTAAACGCAGTGTTTGTGAAAGAAACTGTGGTAGGCTACACCTCTCTGGACAAGCTTAAGAACTGGCTTACAGTCACAACTGCAAGACAGAATGGATGGTGCTTCGTGGCTTCTTGGACATCATTATGTTAACCAATTGTGATTTTCTCAAACCGCTGCAATCATTTATAGCATCCTGTATAATGTTTCCTTTTAAGATTAGAAAAAAAAATCGGTGTTATAAATAATGTTGTTTTTGGAAACAAATTAAAATTAAATTTCGCTTCTTAATCTTCTCCCTTGGTCTTCTTTTCCTTTGAATTCCAAAGAAACAACAGAAATTCTACTGTTCAAATCGGTAATCCTGCTTTTTATGATTTCATTGCAAATGAGTTCTGTTTTCTTTCTTTCCACAAACTCTACCCATAGAATAAAAATAAATTTTTTAAGAATGGGCTGTTAGCTAGTGTGTGGGCGGCGAGAAGCAAATCGAAAGGAGGGAGTCTATAGAAAAAGAAAGAGCACTCGTGTCTGTGCGTGTGTTTGTGTGCGTATGTGTGTGTGTGTAGGGGAATAAATGCATCGGCTCTTCCAACCGGCGGCTATGAAGGAAGGAAGCAAGGCCATTAATTAGTGCTGGGGGTTGATTAATTGAAAGTACCGCCCCCGCCGGGGATGGGGGAGGGGTAGAAGTATATCTAACGCATTGGAGGGTCCGATCACCTGTTGAAATTGTGATACGCTCCCCCAATTATTATACGCGCTAATCGATTAACAGTTGTGCGCGCGCTCTTTTTTTTTTCTTTTTTTTTTCTTATAGACCCAACGGAGTCCCCTTCTCGTGTCATCGCCAACGGGAGGATTCGCGAGCTGCATAAAATAGAGGACAATCCGCAGCGTGGTGAACGGCCCTTGCTTTTTCGCCTACGAAGAAACGCCAACCAACATCACCTGGTTCGGAAGAAATTCACAAGGAAAAAAAAAAATAACTAAAAAAAAAAGGAACAACGTCTGTCCCCTCCTTTTTTCTTCTATTATTTATGCAACAAGCAACGGGAACATTTGCAGCCACTTACGGAGACTAAAACGCTCAAGCGAAGGGATCGTTTGTTTTAGAGTTTTTCAGCCTGTATTTTTTTTTATTATATTGAAATAAATTCGTCGGGTCATTCATAAAAACGATGTTTGAATTTTGTGTATGTTTATTTGAAAACATGACCGACCGTAAATGATGTATGCAAAAATTTCTTATCCCTTATTTAACTGAGATATTGATAAATAAATATCATATAGAGGAATCAGCGAACCACGGGAATTTACTAATTCATATGGCACATCAATTATTTAAGATGATAGCTTATAAACAACAAATTAGAAGCCTGTATAACTAATTTTTAAGTTGTTTTAATTATTTATTATTATTTTTGTATATTGTAACTTATTTGCTTAATTCAGAGTAGATTCTTCTTGTATAAAGTTCGCTATTATTGATAATCACTGCTTTTATTAAATAATTTTTTCAATATCAATACGAAACTCGCCGCAATTAAAAACTCTGCTTAAATACTCAGTTAAAGATTTTTATAATTCCTTAAGAAAAACGTCTAGGCAATCCGGTAATCCAAGACAAAAATTTTTATGGTTATTTCAAAAAACGTTGCAGGCAATAAATCAAAGAAATGGGAGATAAATTTTTAATACATGAAATTTTTATTAAAAATACAAATAAGAGAAACAGAGAGAGAGAGAAAAACGGGGAATTGTGTGTGGATGGATGGACGGTTGGGAGTAGGGAGTGTGAACCGCAACCCCCGGGGGCCAAAGGAGCCGTTTGCATGCACTGGCCTGTTATTGTTGTGACGCCCCCTTGGATTTTCAGCCGAGGGAAATGAAGTTTGCATGAACAACGGCTGCTGGCAAGGGTTGACTCATGTGCTGCACATCGATTTTTTGGCCAAATGACAATCGAGGGTCCTTATCGATCGGGACGGCACCCAACAACCCTTTCAGGCAAACGCAAGCACATAGTGAGAGACGATGGAGAGAGAGAGGGCAGGCAGGCAGGCAGGCAGGCACGGATCTCAGATGGCTACAAGGCGGCCATATTTCTTTTGTTTCACAACTCGATCGACACCGAAACAAAATTAGCGCGACATCATCTATCTGTCCCTATCCATCTCCCACCCACCAGCACCAACCTTTTCTTTTTTTTCCCTTTCCTCTAACCGCCCACCCCCTGCCTGCCATCCACCCCAAAGATAGGAGACCCGGTGTGCAGGCGTAGGAGGAGGAGGAGGAGGAGGAGGCGACTCTCTCTCTCTCTCTGCCGTTATTATAAACAAAAGCAACCGGACGATCCTCATTCACCACCTGCATACATTGCATTCGGGCCCAAATGTTAAACAGAGATTGGTTGGCGGCACAGGCAAAATGCCACCCTCCCCCCCCCCCTCAACCCTTCCTTGCCTTAGGACATTCACAGCTGCCACAACTCTCTCTCTCTTATTTGGGGGTGGCCAAACAGATCCATTGAGAAAAAACGACGGCAAAAATATAAAATGCAGAAAAAAAAGTTTCAAATACGAAAAATGTCTGCTTAGAAGATTAGGCCGTGAGGGCCTTCAAAAGAAATTGCCTAAGGAATCGTACAAGATCGAATATGTAACATATCTGCTTTAAAAAAATACAAAAGAAAAATGTTAAGCTGCCCGTTACACATTTTGGTTCCCAGATGATACAAACGAGCACCCGGAGGCGTTGGTGTGTAAGATTCAATAAAACATCACGGGTGATTTTTCCCAGGTGAATGTTAGAGTTCTTTCATCTGATGATGTTAGAGTTCTTTAAGATGAGTTCTTTCATCTTAACAAAGTCTTCAGATATCATTAAACATGTTTTATATTCTTTTTGACATAGCCAGTTGGCGATATACATTAGTTGGATATACCCGAATTTGGGGGGTTAGAATCGGAGAAAAAAAAATTTACGAAATATAAATATACATTATTTCCTTTGCATTGTAAATCTTAAGATCATAGCCAATTAAAAAAAATTTGTAGTTGGCTATGCCTTGAGGTAAGGTGACATTAAGGTAACTTGACGCTATGATTCAAATAAACCAAATAAAGAGCATTTCATTCACTTAAAATTTCATTCTGATCTGGGTAAACTATACTGTACACGTATACACATGAACTCAACAAAGAATAACCAAATATCTTCCAAGAGCTCTCCAAAAATATTTCTTCATTTTCTTTAAATCTGCTAGTATATTTCACGAAGCAAGTTGTAATCAATTCGGCTACCGGAGCAGATTAGTTCAAAATCTGAACAAAAGCTAGAGGCAGACAGTTTTGGTACACAGTAATCAACAAATCACTTACTCCTGAAAGCTTCCAAGAAGGAAGAGTTGAATTAGTGGATTTATTAAAAAGTTACTTAACTATAATAAATGGACGCATTGATTTCTATGCTTCATGTTAGGCAATTCAAAATTGCAAATATGGAGACTCGTATGAAAGTTTAAAAAAAATAAAGCAACCTAATGCTATAAATGTACATGCACCAGTATTGTATAATTATAGAAACACTGATGAAGCGTAGATGCACTGATGCTGTACAAAAAGGTACATCAAGTATAGAGAACAATAGTGATGCTTTAGTTTAAAAGTAATGTTCATCTATTTCATTAAATATAATTGATTAAAAATGAATACTCCTTTTAATGAAAAATTGAAAAATAAAATGAAATAATAAAAAATAAAAGTCACCCAATGTGGAGAAAGTCTTATGGAGATAGATGTGGAACAAAAAACACAGGTAAAGAGAAAGACTTGTAGAATAACAGTCACAGTAGAAACACAGGAAGATACACAAGAACAGACGACGCACATAAAGTAGGAGAAAATCTGGTGATGAGGGTCTGATGATAAGAAGTACAGTTGAAAAAAGTTTATGAAATTTGAATATATAAAAAAAACAAAAAAAACGTTTTCGAGATCATTTATCTCATCTTCAGTTTATCAAAACTTTTGAAATAAAATTTCAGTTAAAAAACATAATAATTAAAATTGAAAACCATGAGTGTTAATTAAAAGTGAAGAGGTTGTTGGATTGTTGTGAACAGGAGAGTTTGTTGGATTATGTATTGTAATTTATTTATTTTTTTAATAGTAATTTCTATTTATTATTAAATTCTATTGATGGTTTGGCCAAATTGTTTTCATTCGAAATAAGTTAATGGTTTCTTTTATTAGTCTTTTTTTGTAATTTGTTTCTTTGCTAATGATTTTGACTTTGTTCCAATCTGGATTATGATTTTGGGTAATACAATGATTAACTAGATGATTCTTTTTGTCTTTGTTTCTAAGTGCTCTTTCATGTTCTTTAATTCGTGTTAAGATTATATTTTTTTAAAGTTTTTAATAACTAGAAATCGTACAATTACAACTCGTTTACTAGTTTTCATGTGAATATCAAGCCAATACCAATCAAGTGATAACGGATATAGACATTAATTTCCCATTTAGGAATGATGCTGAAGTTTTTAATTTTTCAAACTCCCTCTTTAATGATGTACGAATAAAGTTTTAAATATCCAAATTAAGGAAAAGAAATGTTCGGCAGGCGTTTGTTAACGGGACAGGCGCACACAAAAATGGAATTTCGAAACTCGACTGAAGTTTAAAATGCCTTAGTAAATCATCAAAATAATGGACTATGGTTTAAGAATTTCATTTTAGTCTGTGTTTGCTTACACTCATTTTAAATATAAATAGAATAAGAAATAAAAGCTAAATCATCAACAGTGTAAACAACATATTAAGAGTGTCTTGTGAAAAGGAACAAACATTGCAAAACCCTTTAAAGTCAGGAAGAATTTAATTTTTTTTCCTAGAACTATCCTTGTAAGCAAAAATTAAAAAACAGTATTTAATGTGTAGCTTATAAAACTAGTAGTCCAACTTGCTAGTTTACAAAAACTCATGTAGAACACAACAATGTTAAAAAATTGTGAAGCTTATATTTCGCTTTTAAATTAACATACGGAAATCTAGTATTTATGTAAGCAGAATGTCTATTTTGTGTAGACGATGACTATTTTTTGCATACACTCCATCTTCAAAATTTCTTTTTTAATTTCCCAATTGACAAAATATTAATAATTTGAAGCATTAAAATCAAGAATCCCAAAAATGGCAAGTTAATCTAGTCACCCTCGCTTAAAATTTAAAAGGTATTTTACATTTCAATAAAACCTATTACCTAATTCAGAACCTCACACAACAATATTTTATCTTTTAAATGATATTAGAATATTCTCTGTATTATTGAGATAAAACCTAGTAAAAATATATAATTCAGAGAAAGGAAAATAAGATTCTAGGAAAATATCAGCTTACGGATTTTCCATGAATTTTAAGACATTGAATAATACTTTCCAAATAGCAAGCAACGGAAACTTAATGCTGGCATTCCTAACTGGTTGATCTGCAATAAGCATTTCTATTCAGATACTTCCTCTTATCCATACCTAGACTGAAATACAAAGTCAGCTGTGACCTCGAACTTATTTACAACGAAACGTATACGTTTTAATTGCATTAGCCAAGTTTTATCATAATATCAACAGGGTTTGAGCTTAAACAGGAGGAATTTTATGTCGCCTACGATATTCGCTTCTATGTTTTCCCTTCAACAACATGGATTTCGCACCCATACATATAATCCAAACGATGGTGAATAGGAAGAGGCAAAATGGAAGTTGGTTGGGTTGGGTGGGCGGCTGGAAAGACTAAATCGGTAGAAAGGAAGCTAGAACTGTCGATTCGTAATGACAGTCGTAAATTTGTTCATTTGAAGGATAGGCAACATGCATAGAAAGAGGAAAGGCAAATGGAATAATCGAGCCCCTGTCTCGAGCGCACGGTAAAGCAACAGATGGAAATAAGGATTTTTTTTTTCTTTTTATACAAGACGGGAGCAGAAGATTCGTCGCATCTTAGAAGAAGAAATTGAAGAGGAGGGTAAAAAAAGAAAAAAAAATTGCTTCTCTTACGAGAGAGAGAGAGAGACGGGGCATAAACGTTGGCGTTATCCGCCAAGGCAACGACCTCCCGTCTCAAGGCCAACTCAAGTCTGAGCGCCGATGTTTTCTCTTCTTCTTGTTTTTCTTCTTATTCCACCAGGCAATATCCACAGCGACTAACATTATACCGTCTGCACGACATTTAAGTCTCTCCACCCCCCTCCTTTTTTTTTTTTCTTTTATCTCTTCAGACTCACTGAATTTTTTTCTCCTCCCCCTCCTTCTCCTTATCTCCTTTCGTTCGCTCATAAGTGGTTAATGGGAGTCTCTCAGCAGGAAGGCTTTTCCATTGTTTCAAGGAATATTTTTTTGAATAAAAAATGTATTAGTAATATAGCCTTGACTTAGAAACAAACAGAGAAATAAACAAACGAGAATGCCCGATGAGAATCAGTGTACGCCGTCTGAGACTGATCAATTGATGGATAGCATCCATTTCGGTAAAAATTCGATGAGAAAAACATTTAAAACATTGCCCAGTGCCTGCCTTAGTTTCTTTTATGCTAAAACAGAATTTCTTTCCAAAATGATTATCAGCATTAGGAAATTTTAAGTAAAAATCTACTCAAATTACCTTGAGTCCAAAAATATCTTCATCTAAGCTGTAGTGTATCTTACGTGCTCGTCGTCGAACAAATATTTAGTTCAAAACAGATTTCATTTGTTGATTGATACTCATTTACATTAAGAAATCAATAAACTTCATACAACAAACTGAATCCTATTACTTCTTCAAACGCTTAAACTTCTACAATCTATTCAGCTACAAGTATTCGCTCTCTAACACTTGATAAGAGGCTTAGATCTTTTTAATCCAGAGATTATTTTAGAAATGATTCGAAATTGAGCATTCGTTGAATATTCAACTTTAGACTCGAAAGAAGATCCATTTCATTAGCAGAGTCTCGTTTTAACCATAATAAAATGCATAGATTCTAACACTTCAACATTTTAAAACTTTTTTAAATACTTTTCTATTTAATGCAAAAGTAAACAAAACAATTCCAATTTAGATATCTTTAGATCATTTTATGGCATTAAGAAAGCCAGCAAACTTGTAATACACTTTACATGAAATAACTAACAATTCACTCAGTGTAAAAGAAATGGGATCCTGGAGTATGCCAATTATAAATTATTAAGAAAATAAATAAGTCAATCATGATGTGCAAGAAAATTTGATTGACAAAAATGGAATCGCCAGCTGCGAATAAACGGAAACCGCGAGAGAGCACCGGGTGAAGTTCCGAAGGAAGTTTTTGAGTCAGCGGCAGAATCGCCAACTTGCAACCAATGAATTGAGGGAAAGACGAATGAAGGAGATGACATAAAGCCCAAAAATAAAGTCGTCAAAAGGCAATCTTTAACAGAATAAGCTTAATAATAGAAGCTTTTTATATTTAGTGGGGTGATTATTTTTGTTACCTTTTTTTTCGAGTGCCAGTCGAAAAGAGGCTTCGCTTGTTTTGTTTCCTCGGCTTCTAATCAACATCGAGCCACGTGAATACATAATGACTCGAAACAAGTGCAACAAGAAACACCATCAAGGAAGCTGGGGCCTTCGAAGTGCATGCGCTTAAACCTTGACCTTGATTAGGCTCGACCGGTCGTCTTTGTCGACTCCTTATTTATATTTATACGTCTACACACAACAGACAGACGAACAGGCAGACAGACGGAGACAACCAAATATTACAGTACCAACACTATCTTCTCTCTCTCTTTTTCCCACACACAAAGAAAACAGACATACACATACGCACTTCAAATTGCTCGGTTACATTAAACAGACATTAAAAAAATGTTTTTTCTCCCCCAAGACCAAGCAAAAACTTCTTCCACCCTCAACCGCTTCGAATTATCTCTATTTTTAACCCGTCCAAGAACTCCACACCTGGTGAAGGAGAGCGATCGTATCTTCTAATATGTATGCATAGCCAATGAAGTTGAGTTGTCAGAGCAAACAGAAAAATCAAAGGATTTCTCTTGAGAAGTGAAACCTAAGAAGAAAAATCTTTTCCTCGGCTCGGATTTGAAGAACTGTTCATATACAAGAGGAAAAAATAAAGCCCCTACCCCTTCGAAAACACTTAACTTTCAAACTACGCTTCGTTACTTCTTCAATAGCATTTTCATTATAGGTAAAATTAAATAAGGTTTTATTCCATTATAAAATATATATATAAACATATAGCTTTCTTTTCGCATAAAATACACGTGTACGTATAATTATATTTCATGCAACCAGTTGTTCGAAGATGAAGACGATCACTTTATGAGAAATTAGTTGTTAACGACAAAAAGTTTTTCGAGGTTAAAACAATTTATTCATACCTACGAATGCGTCGTTTTATTTTAATATGTTAATACAATATTTTAAAAAGCATCCCACAGAAATTGTAATGGCTATATCTAAAAGCATTAAACTTCATTTCGTGAAAATGATACTTTCTTGTGAAGTTATTTTCTGCAGTTTTTGAAATAAAAAAACGAAAATTAAAATCAAATCATTCCTCGCTTATCTTGTAATAGCAACAACAGTGCTTGATGCTAATTCACTTTATCGTACGAGGGTCAACTATTTAAGTCAAGCAAAACGAAACTTGGAAAAACACAAAGGAGTATCACGCCCATATCAAGGTAAAATTAAGCAAACACAAGGAGTTAATTTTTTTCATCAATATAATAATGTAAAATACTGAATGGTCATCTGCTAGATGACTAAACTACACTAATTAAGCACAAATTTTATTGTTAAATTGTAAGCTTTCTTTTCTCTTACAAATAAAAAATAATCCCATAATGAGTAGACTTTTTGACGATTGAATCAATGTGTTTCAATTATTTTCGGCATTTAGATACCTTCTATACCTCGATTCATCTAAAAATGTATAAAATACAAATTATTTGTAGAAGCCAACAGATTAGCTTCCATTGGCTTAAGAGTTCCGATAAGATGTACAATCTACCTACATTTTATACCAATCGGACAGGTTGAAATTAATTAGTGAGAACCAGATCTAAGAAACACGTTTTGCAGCTCCAATCGTTTAAGTTATTTTCCAATTACTGGAATTAGCAACTAAATAATTCTTCACTATCTAAGAGGGGAAATAGTTACAACTACAATCTACTCTAGAAATTACTCCATTCTATGCAAAAATTAATTAGCTCATAGGATGTATTTTGATACCCTGATTATTTTGAAATAATTAAATGAACTTGCTGTCATTGTCAAAGCGCAGGACATCCTTTACGTAAGATCATGACTTTTTTTCAAGCTGATCCCCTTGCACATGGTACAAGACAATACAAATTTTGAAATAGGTGGAATATTAACTGCTTTTCCCCGCAGATATTTTCCTTACAATCTTTTGATTTTGGGATGAGCTACCTCTGGATTTGCGTGATGTACCACTGACTTGTTAAAATAAATAGATTATGTTGAAATTTGGAAGAGATGGTTTTTTTTGCAGAAAGAAATATCTTGTAGAAGGAAATTGAAGAAGTTGAATAAATATAGAACTTTGAAGAATTATCTTTGTCAAAATAAAGCATGCAATACGTTATGCAAACATTTTTATATCTTTGGTCCGTAAAGTGCATTATATGTTGTCACATCAACTTAAATGGTGATTTTTGATATTCTTATGTCCTGTATTGTCTAATTTTATCATTTTAATTTATTAATAAACTATGTATCCGATATATGTATTCCATACGAAACAAATTGATTATAACAAGGCAATTCTTAGGTTCCATAATAATTTTAAACATCTTAGAGAACCCCTTTTTGCTTTTTCTAGGGGAAAATGATATAAGGAAAATATTAGCCAGGGTATACCTTATAAGGACGGTTGTAGCCGTTCATTGAATTAAATCCCGAAAAAAGAACAAAATAACTTTGATTGCTATTCATTCACTTCTGCTGTACTATCGGTTGCCATTTTGACTTTGGTGCCGCCATATGTTGTTGGTTTTTTATTTTTATTTTTTTCTTGAAAACGGACAAGTGATTGAGAAAATTTAACTTAGAATTAATTAATCTTGTATACAATATAGAATAAAGAACGAAAATATAAAAGATCCATGACTGAAATATTGACAAAATCTGTGTACATCGCAAATAAAAGCATACTTGTAAAGCGAAAAAAAAATTTTTTTGCCTATAGTTTCATCGGCCAGTTTCAGCCATGGTTGGTTTCACATTTCATATTATTCATACTATAAATTTACAAGGTGTCCCGAGAGAGAAGGTCAAAATTTCTTGTGGGTATAAAATGGCTACTGTAAGTCAAAAAGTTTATAGGTATAAACATGCAATCTTGGTAGAGGCGTCGACCATGAGTTTCTGGTTCGAATCCAGGTCGCAGAATTTTTCCTTCCTTTTTTCGATAGAAAGATGCAGTCTTTTATTAATGGTTTCTGAGATACAGCTATTCGAAATTAAAATTATGAATTTTATAATTGAGAGAACGTGGCGAGTTGCGCACCTGAAGGTATCTTCACGTTCTCTTTTGATCCACAGCATCTGTTTATATGTGCAATAAGATGGTCTCGTGTATTGAATGTAATTTTATAAAAACTTACACTTTCACTAACCCCACAAGCAGAAACCAAGAGAGTTAGTTCCGGTGATCTCGGTGGCCAACTAAAGAATAATGAAATCAAAGTGAAGCTCCACGGTTAAATTATTTACGTTAAATTATTCAGTACTTAACCAATAGCTGTATCTCAGAAACCATTAATAAAAGACTATATGTTTATACAGGGGCGGATTTACGTATAAGCTAAATAAGCTACAGCTTAGGGCCTCACAATCTATAGGCCTCTTCTGTAGGGCCTCACAATCTTAGTTTAACATCGTATGAGCTTCATATAGCTTAGGGCCTCATTCAGTCTAAATCCGCCCTTGTGTTTATATAAACTATTGGACTGACAATAATAACTCATTCTATAATCACACGAAATATTGAACTTTCCTCCCGGGATACCCTTTTCTTAGATTGTTAGGTTTAATGTATCTTAAGGAATGACTTATAAATTTTGGTTCAATGTTCAAAGAAACTTTTTTTTAAAGCAAAGTTTTGGAAGAATGTGGATTATACACTGTCTAATGACTGTATACACTGTATAAATTCTGATCTACGAAAATGAAACTCGATTAATGAGTGAAGTATTTAAAAGATCTCATAATCGAACTATTTATAAAATTTCATATTTATCAATTTTTCATTGAATTTCCTTCACGAGAATCTTAATACACTTATGTAGGTTTTAAAGTCGAGGCCTGTTCCAAGTTAATATATTATAAAAAAAATTCATATCTACAGAATTCTAATCTCAAAAAAATTTCTTGTCATTTGTTTTTTTCCACAGTTTTTTTTGATTCTCCATTCAAGATATTCAGGTAGTATCTAAATTTAAAAATATATACATGTCATATATTATCTGATTAAATACACTCAATAATAAACAGAAATTAATGTTTTTAAAAAATTCTAGCCGAATATAAAGTACCATCAAATATAAAGTATCTACATTTTCTCAAGTCTATCTAAAATTTCAAAAACAAAATATAAAATAATGGGAAAAGACATGTAAAAAGAAAAATTATTCGAAGAACGTCATTATTCATCAATAATGTAATGTATGCGAGATATCCGAAATCCATTACTTTGGCCAGAAATATATTTGAATTCCCAATTCTCCACGCAACCATAATTCAGTCTAATTAGCTTGCATTTCGAGCACTACTTAAGAAATATCTTTAAAGATTAATAAAAAGACCTATGATGCATCATATATATAGTACATACGTCTGCATCCATGAAAAAGGCGTAGTCTTGAGAGATTCTAGAAAAGTCAATCTGGAACTTAAATTCTTACAGCTGTTATCAAACTAAGCAATTTCACAACAAAATTTGTAGTTGAGGAAATATGTACACCGCCCATATCCTGTTTATATTTTGGCTACTTTTAAATTTGAGGAAAGAATTCAGAAAAATAAGAAAATTTAATTACAGCAAGATTTTAAATATTTTTTTAAATATTATGTTAAATAAAAAATGATTAACTGACTGTGAAGTAGCGAGATATCTTCGGAAGGAACCATTTCTGCAGGTAAATGGAAGGGGATCAGGTATAAATTTTAGCTTGGTAACTAGTATTTATTAGATTTTTTTTAATATAATTACTAACGGAGTTAATAGTTAATCAGACAAAGGTCACATATTCATAACAAATTTATTTGATATACAAGTTTTGGGATATTTGATATAGTTGGAAATAAATGTTTATATCTATCGTAACGTATTGAATTTCATTAGATTTAAAATAAAAATCGCAGTTTATTTTTATGTCCAGAAATTAAGAATACAAAATTGAATATAATAATCAGAATCCATATATTTAATACTTGCTAAGTACGAGTTCTGTAGTTCTGTTTAATTTTGTGCAACAGCAATATGCTACAAATTGAAATTACTAAACTTTTGGTTTAAGCTCAAATGTAAAGACATTGAAGTTTCAAAGTAAAATGCTTCTGTATAATACGTGTGAGCTCGACCTCAGTTTTTGAATTGGAAAGATCGTAGGTTGTTGTAAACATTTATAGATAGGAAATCGCCAAAATTTTTCAAGCCCATAAAAAGAAGTCTAATTTTGATAATTCACCTTTTTTTTTTTTTTTTTTTTTTTAACCCTCTAACCATATATGCAGCATATATTTGTGTTGTCCGCTATTTATAGGGCGAGCTAATCAAACTCACCGCATTATGGACACAATATCAGGATTCAAAAACTTTCGCTTAAAATTATAAACAAAATTATAAGACAAAATTATAAACGGACAAAAGAAGAAAACAAATGAAGTAAGATATAAGAGCGACCAACTTGATGGCTTTAATACTAAAAACTCAACTCGCTTCCTAGTAGGTACGTAAATGATTAAGTGGCCAAATTACTTTATGGTAATTTTTCCAATGAGGTAGGTTAATGCAAAAATGAAATCAAGAATTCTAATTAAGCATTATTTTTCATGACTCGTTTTTGCTAATCACGCATTGAATGGACAAGGGTATAAATTATTCTTTTCCGTAGAGTTTCACGTGGAAACACACACGTTTGTGTAATGTAAATGTAAAACCTCTTTGAAACATGTCTTGGCCTCTCCATTCAGACCACGTTTCAAAAAGAATAAAGAAATAGAATAATTTCTCTAATTATGGTAGGCGACTTTAAAAAAGGTGGGAGTGGAAAAATAGAGTTTTGCTGTCAAGAAGAACAAGACGAAGCATTTTGTCAGTATTTCTCAAGATTAAAAAACCATTTCATGTGGAAGATATAATTACATGGCGAAGGAGGAGTTGCAGTCGCACACGAATGAGAATTATTAATCCTTGCTAATGAAAAACCAGCGTTTACACGGCGCCCATTTAAGAAAACGAATATAAATCAGGATTAACCACGTTATGAACGGACCAAAAAGCTTCTTGGAGGCCAAAAGGTACCATCAGAACCAGTTGAAAACTGATTTGAAACAGATAGTACATCAACCATCAAAAAGATGCCCACATAAATCATCAATCATTGTGAATTTTACATTAAAATATTTATGAAGCTCTTATGAGAAATAGGAAGTTTGTTTTGGTAACTGAATTGTAATTGGAAAATAGGTCTTTGGGGGGATTTTCCACGCCAAACCTCCGGTATTAATTATTTCTCTTCATTTAATTATTAATTGAATTACTTCAAAACATTCATCAAAATCTATGAAGAAAAACATAGGGTTGTAAATATAATATTAAAATAATATTTCGGCTTTCAGTCTTAAGATGGTTTTAAAACTTTATTAGAATTTTATGAACATATTAATTGAATTACTCTGTAAATTAAATTGTGTTGACTTTAGATGAGAAACGGCTACTTTGTAAACCTTGTTGGCTAGAAATTGCTTGGTTTGTATGTATAATATTTGCGTTTGATTTAATAGCAACATTTCCAATTATACAGGCTGGTTACTAAACATGCGGAAAAAATTCAAAAGGTGATTCTTTGGGTTATTTTAAGAATCTTTTGTCCTTTGATGAGTTTCGGAATGCCGCTTTATTTCGAAGAAACAAGGTGCTTCAAGTTTTTCAACAAAACAATACTGATATCTTTTAACAATATTCTGATTACTAAAAACGACCGCTTTTTTTTTTGCATTCACACAAAGTTAGTGCGGATATTGAAAACACTATCAGTTTACCCGTGGATTTTACTACTCCAGTGGAAAATGTAGATATTTTGAAAAATCGGACAGTTGATGGGTGTAATGCAATAAGAAATAACCCTGGTATTTTTGAAAGAATTCGGCAGTCATTGAGGAGAAAATTGGATTCATGCATCCTAGCTGGTTGTAGTCAGCAGTTATTGTAGAAGCTTTACATGTAATATCTTTTTTTTTATTTAAAAAAAAATTAGTTGAAATGCAAAAATGCCATACTAGGACCAGAATGTTCTAAGACCGACAAGTTAGGTCCTTGTAGGCGTTTACAAGTTACAAAATTGGTATACTATTATTAAAGGTTAGTAGAACCAAAAAACATATTTGGTAAGTTAAAGTTGGAATTAAGTTAGGGTTAAAGTCAATGTTAAAGCTAAAATTAAAGTTGGCGGTCAACTGAGACAGCCTGAGTGCAGATGTATGTTAAAATTTAACCTTAAACTTATATTTCAGGCTAAATAAATATTGATATTAGGTTACAGATCACCAATACAGTAATGTAGGCGAATACAGGCTAGGCAAAAAAAATTACAAATCAAATAATTTTGCTAAGGATGGATATTAGATTAGATAAATATATCAGACTAAGATGTATGACTTTATATAGAAAGTCAAAATGTATTATCTGATTAAAAGATTACAAGAACACTATGGTAAGGAGATAGGTATAGGGTACGGTATAAAGTACGACTACAACGACATACCAATATAATGTTATTATAAATATAAAATCAATTAGAGGAGAATAGATAAATCTTTACTTTTTTTCTAAATAAGTTATAAGAATTAGTTAATCGGATTTCTTTTGGAAGCTTAGCCCAAATACTTACAATTGTGACGATAGTTGCGTTTAGAGAAGGGCAAGGCTATTTCAACCGCGTGCCGAGTTAGGTAGTGATGTCTGTCTTGAAACCGTTTGTATATTAATTGCATTTGGTGAATTTGGTAAATCGTAGGGATATGCAAGAGTTGTAAATATTGCATGACAGATTGAGTCTTGGTGAGTTTTAGAAGTATACGTAAAAACCACTTTTGCAGCTTTATAATACCTGTTATATTGTACGAGGTAGTCGATCCCCAGAAGACACAACCGTAGCACTAGGAGGAATGAATCCAGGCATAGTAGAGGAGTAAAAGAATATTATGCGGAAGAAAATGTAATCTTGATATTAAGCCTTGTTTTTCTTGAGAATAGCTAAAAGAGACTGTGTAGGTCCCGAGATAAATTATTAGATAGTAATAGCCCTAGGTATTTAAAGGAGTTAGTAGTTGTAATTTGGTGAATGCCATAGAAAACATGGGGAGTTAGTGGATGTTACGCTTGTTGCTGGTAAAAGAACATTAGTTTTGTTTTGTCAATAGATAAATCTTTACTTTTTTTCAACAGGAGAGAGTATCGATCCTTGAGGGACGCCTTGGTTTCTAGTAATAGTCGCAGAAGATAAACCAGAGTGAACTAAATAGTATTACCTGTTGGTAAGCAGGTCATTAAGCCAGTTTAAGGGTGGGCCGCGAATGTTATAGAAAGTCGATAGTTTGTAGAGTAGCAAGGGGATAGGAATATTGTCGAAAGCTTTCGAGTAATCCACAAAAACTGCTGCGACAAATTTGTTAGCGGTCATTTCAGCGGTAACGAACTCAGTGAGCTCGTAACAAGCAGTTTCAGTACTGCCTTTGGGACAAAACCATGTTGCTGGGGACTAATAAGGTCATATGAAAAAATGAAGTTGGAAAGCCGTATATAAAATAGTTTCTCAAGGATTTTACCATATATAGTGAGTGAAGAAATCGGACGATAATTGAAGTAGATTTTCGGGTCTCCTTTCTTATTTATGGGAGAAATTCTAGTTAATTTAAGAATAGATGGGAATGTGCCGGAGTTTAGTGAAGAGTTGAAGATACAAGGAAGAGATAGGAATAGAGATGAAGTGCTTTACTGAGATTATAAAGTCTGAGTGAAAGCCGAGTGGGTCAGGTGTTGAGGAAGACTTGAGGTGTGTGACTATTTCAGATTAGGTAATAAAAGATTGTTTTTGTCGAAAAACCTTTATTGCCCTGTATCTTCGAAACAAAGCAGCATTCCGAAAATCGTCAAAGGACAAAAGATTCTTAAAATAATCCAAATAATCACCCCTTGAATTTAGTAAACACCTTTTATAGTGAGACTCAAAAAGAAATGCAAACCCTTATAACCACACAGTGACAAATTAAAAAAATGCATCTTTCAAAATAAAATTTTATTAACATTTTTGCTCCAACGATACCATAATCAAAGACAAGCGCTTACATTTAAAATGTGTTCGCCAATTTTTATATTCAGACAATCCTCCATAATGCACATATCTTCTTGAGATGCTCTGTATACTTTAAAAATATGAAGTAAAAGTGCATAAAACTTCAAAGTGCATAAAATACAAAATTTTATAACATTAAAAATAAAGCCTAATGCTTTATCAACGTTTTTGTCGATTCAATATGGTTGATTTTGATGTTCATTTTGAAATATTTTACATAAAATAACTGAATAAGAACTATAAGCGATTGCCAGTTTCTATTTTCTCTGTTGATACTATTATAATGTAAAAGAGAAAAAAAACTGTACAGTGAAATCCATTCCTGGATTCAAATTTCATAATTAATAGTAGCCTCCATAAGTAATCAATCATATGCTGAAAAAAAATTCAATTCATCCTTAACAGAGGATCATAAACATTTTGAAAAAAATTAGAATTTTACAAAGGTGATTATTGAAAAGTTCGCGTGAAAACAAGTCGACAATGATAAAACTAAAATCATTTCATCGATGATGCTAACCAAACAACTATATTATCTATGAAAAAGTAAATAAATTGTGATTTACAAGCATATTCGCCTTAGAATATGGAAGAGAAAAAAATTAAAATCAAGCTTCTTCTTTCTTCTATAAATTAAACTTAAATTGACTTGCAATTCTATTTGAAAGACAATGAAGAAGTAAAGGAGGCAATTTTCAAATTATGAAGGCGAGTCGAGGACGAAGGGGTTGAATAAGAAGAAGAGTCCAATGCACTATGGATGATGATAATTCACGTCTAAAAATAGTCTCACCAACCAACCATACCCCATCCTCCCTCCGAGAGTCTCTCCGATGGAAAAAGGGTGGGGTTCTCCCCTCTTCTAGCAAGATAACTTAAGTAGAAAGGATTATTTGATAAGGTGGGCGCCAACACACAAGCAAAAGAATTCGGATGAAACGAGAAACTCCTCGGAGCCGTCGCCAGTGAAAAAGAAGAAAAATAGCCTAAAAACCGATATTTGAAGAAGGAATGAAGGAAGGAGAGCAACTTATTCGCTCATTAGCCACTGTGTAAAAAATAATTTATATAATTCTGTACACAAAGCAAATATTTTGGACACTTTAATTGGCTTAGCTTTGATTTTTAGGAAAATAATAATTTGTTCTATAATGAACAATACTTGAGTTTATAATTTGCCTACGCGTTTAGGTTATGATAATAAAATAAACAAAAGAAGAAAAAAAACTTCAAAATTAGCGAAAATATACTACACCAGGAAAATTCATCAATAACACACTGTAACTCAAATTTTGTTCCTGCATTGCAATGATTATTCCATTAGGATGTAACTAAAAATGATGGAAAATAATGACTAACCTGTTCAAACTTTGCTTTTGTGGATAAGAGGGTGACTTTAGAGAGTGACTTTGGAGAGTGACTTTCACCAAAGAGTGACTTGACTTTGAGCATCGTTATCAGGGACAGTACAACGAAAACATGATGGAGTTACATTTGGGGGTTGATACGTGAGAGTGACTTGGAATATAAACGAAAAAATCTTCATTTCTAGACTTGGAATTTTACTGTAATCAGAAATTTCGTCTATTCTATGCATTTCTTTCTATACTTACATACGAAAATTATATTTTCAATTTTTTTTAGTATTAAACGTTTCAGAGAAACAAGTAGCTTTATTTTATATGGAATCTTTCCTTACGAACCGCTAAAACCTTAATATCAGGTATAAGGTGCGTGTCAAAATGATAGCACCACAGAGGAAAACCACAATTAGTCAAAACATAAAATATAAGCAATAACCTTTTATTTTTTATTACTTTTCTGGTTAACAGAAGTTTTATAATACGCATATGTAAATCTCAAAGTCACATTATCATTTTTATTGACCAAATCATGTAATTGCATGAATTCACTATTTGTAAACTGAGTCAAAATGATAAGCACCACCAACCCCACTGTACATAATGAGACAACCCTTTGCATACAAGCTAAGAAATTATCATGAGACGCATTAAAACTAAATTATTTTTAACCTTCTGTGTGAAACAATTCATTTTGCACCATATCTCATAATTGCTCGTGGTAAACAACTGACACAGTTTGCAAGAGGAAGAATAACAGAATTACACGAAACTGGACATTCTCTCAGAGAAATTGGCAGAAGAATCGAGCGTTCCCACAAAGTTGTCAGCAATTTCATTGCCCAGAAAGATACTTATGGGACGAAAAAAATCAGCTGTTCGCCATCCTGCTCTTTCAGCACGGCAAAAAAGAGCTTACGAACCTCATTCTAGCACACGGTCTGTTGCATTGCATCCCGCAATTCAGATATCACAGTCCACAGTTGTAAGAACTACAAAAGCATGCACTTGGCTAGTACACAGAAAACTGAAAGTGATGCCTGCACTGAAACCACAACACAAGATTAAACGAGTGGCTTGGGCTCATGACAAACATAACTTGGGAAACACAGTGGGACACAGTCATCTGGAGTGATGAGAAGAAGTTTAATTTAGTTGGTCCGGATTGCTGGTCATACTACTGCCATATGTCAGAAGAGAAGAGTAGGTGTTTTCAAAGCGTCAACAAGGAGGTGGATCATTGATGGCGTGGGGAGGATTTAGCTCTCGTGGTAAAACAACGCTTGCATTTCGCTCTGGTAGAATGAAGGCTGCGGACTATCAGGAGTTACTGGGAGTTCATCTTTTGTCGGTTGCAGAAAATCTTGGTGGGCCTTTCTTCATGTATCAACAAAATTACGTTCCTATTCATATAGCGAAAACAACCTGGGAATAGTTTCTGCAGAATGGCGTATGTGTCTTGGATTGGGGAATCTTGGGAAGAGCCGTCTACAAGGATGGAAGGTAATTTCAATCCATTGCAGAACTGAAGCAAGCAATTCTATTGTCTTTGGATCAAATTAACTGTCAACAGCTTCACAATATTGTTGCAGCAATGCCTTCATGAGTTTTTAAGCTAATCTCAAAACAGGGAGGCCACATCGATTACTAGTAATTTATTATTCCTTTTGTTTCAATACTGGTGCTATCATTTTGACTCAGTTTATAAATAGTGAATTCATGCAATTACATGATTTTGTCGTTAAAAATGATAATGCGTAAGAACGATGTTAAAAGAGCAAGCCAGCTAAAAACACCATTACGGTATGTGCGAAGTCGGTCATTCCATTGCTGATTTGCTTAGAAATTGTTTGATTTTGACTTCAGATTCGGAGAGAGCATCAAAAATAAGTAAAAATTTCAATAGGCACACAAGTGCTATCTATTCGTCTCAAATAGCGGTCAAAATTTGGTCAAGTTTGGTCAAAATTTTAAGTCTGTGATATTACATATGTTGGTCAATCAAATGGCCTGATGTAAAATCATGGCGGAAATGTTACTTCATTGACCTGAATAGGCATTAGATGGAATGGTGTGAAATACCATTTGATTGACCAAAATATATCACAGACTTTAAATTTTGACCAAATTTTGATCACCATTTTAGTCACGTTCCCAAATAAATAGGACATGTGTGCCTATTATATATTAAGTTGTACTTACTTTTTGATGCTCTATCCGAATCTGAGTCAAAATAACAAAATTCGAAAAAAAATTGGCAACAGAACGACTGACATCGCAAACTGAAGTATATTTTCGCTTCCTTTTGAAGTTGTTTTTTTTTCTTTTCTTTTATTTGCAATCAAAGCCCGTGATGATAGTGAATAAACCGAAACGCGTAGGCAAATTATAAAAATTAAATATTGCTTATTATAAAACTAATTATTTAACTGTTTGTTTTTAACAATATTAAGTTTTTTTTAATCGTCATTTCTTTTTTTTCTGTGGATCTCCTCTAAATCATCTAAGCGAAATTTCTGGTGTTGGCATCCAATATTACATTTCTTAACCATATAATTAATATTGAACGTGTTGTTTTACCTGGTGATTACTGTTAATGAAGACGAATTTAATTCAGCTCAAAAAGTAGTTTCATGAAACGCTATCACAATAATTATAAATTTGTTACATAAAAATAAAGTCTGCTACCAAAATTGGAAAATTAGATCTTTACGTTTCTAAAAATAATCCCATAAAATACTTCGTTATGGAGACAACCTAATTGCATGTTTATCTATTAATATGTTTATTATAGTTCAAACACAGAAGACGAGGAGGTTTGTTTTTTTTCCTCCTCTTTCTTTATTTCTTTCTGTTTCCATAGGATATAGCAGAACGATTCGGCTCAACGTATGTAAACACTTTCAGGATGACTGGCTAACATCGTCGGCTATTTTGAGAGCGCCGTCGGTCATTTGGAGGCAATATCGCCGTCGCTGTCGTTTCCTGCGGTGAGAAGATCGTTGAGCCGTGGCCCGGCGCCGTCGCCACCAAAAACCTACGGGCTATTGGCCGCACTTGTAACTACGAGACGTGAAGCGAAGACATGAAGAGATAGGGCAGCAACAGCAACAGCAGCAGCAGCAGCAGTAGGAGCAGAAGCACTCCCTTAGTGCCACTCGAGTGAGCGCAACGGCTGCCGGCCCATCGCTTAATGTCACACGCGTGCTCGGGGCTGATCGGTGCATCGGCGCTCGCTCGTTGCTTTCCACGAATAGTAAAACTTAATTATCCGAGCTCTTCCTGGAACAATGAAACGTCCACCGATGGACACTTCTCTCCGAAGAGAATCCACCTGAAAGAAAAAAAAGAAATTTTCTCTCTCCCGTCATTTATGGCTAAAAGGCAACGGCGTTTTCGTACTGGGCTTTTTTAAGACACCGGGATTTCCTGTTCGATGATTTCTTCCAACGATTTAATAATAAGACAAAACAAGTTGGACGAAGGTTGAGGGCAAAGAACTCTTGGCAGCTTCCTTTCCCTCCCTCTCGTAAAGCAATCTCCGATATTGGTAGTGAATGAACAGCTTAAATCTACGGCTCCCACATCCGATCATCATCATTTTCCAGAGGTTGAATTCACTCAGTCATTTCCCCAATCTTCTATTGTAACGCAAACTACACCGTATGACTATCTGATTGTGAAACGGCCATGCATGGATGCAAAAAAAGATATAATGTGAATCCGATAGTTAATTATAGACAAATTGAAAAGTAGTTATATTTAAGAACTTACAAGATAACCATTCTAATTTATTAGGGTTTCACAATCTAATGGATTGTTAGGAAAATGCTTCACTGAACTATGTAAGCCCGGTGAATCTCTATACAGGACATGGACTCTCAATATGGAAATTCTCCAAATTGATTATTTAGAAAAGAGGACCTAATAGACAATACAAATTTCTTAATATCGACAGACGCGTTACGGCCTGTGGCCATCGTCAAAGAACCGTATACGTTCTGATTGAGTCAAAGTCGATAATAATACATTGGTATTGTACAGGGTGTCCCATTAGTTTCCATACATAGGATCAGGAAAAGATACAAAACATAAATTATCTCAAGGAACGTATCACCAACGCCATTACAAGCATACTTCCAGCTGTGCTTTCAAAATATGTTTTCAAAACAATGGTAGTCATATAGAGCATATTATAAAAATAAAAATGATTTTCATAAAAAAAAATATTTATTTTTCCTATACGGACACCCTGTATATCTAGTCCTTCTTTTTTTAAATTCCTTTTTTTTAAGTACTGAAAATTTCTAATAGTGTATTTTAATGGTTTCCATGTACGTAAAATTAAAAACTAAATATTAAATGTAAAAGGATGAAATGCAGAGTTTGGTTGATATATTCAGCGTTGCGTTAAAAAGTAGATATAGTCACTTGTTGAAGCAAAAATGATGTGGTCCAATGTTGCTGTCGATCACTGAGATAGTTGGTATGATATTTGTTGGGCAATTTTGGAAGATTTTTTTTGGATGAACATGACGTTGATGTCTTCAGATGTTGTTGGTAGTTTTCAATTTTGGACAAGTGGCGTTTTATGTTGAAACAAAAGATGCTGTGATCCAATCATTGAGAAGGTAGGTATGATGTTGGTAGGGCAAATTTCTTGACGGTACCTTTCGGATGAAACTCGACGTAATGTTTATATGATTTATAAGAAGTTTCATCCAAAAAATACCTTCAAGAAATTTGCCCACCTTTTCAGAAAGGTGATTTGATCACAATTTTTGCTTCAATAAGGGACTATATCTATTTTTTTAATCTAACATAATTATTAAAATACATCAACGAAACTGTGCATTCCATCCTTTTACATTTAATGTCTAGGTTTTAATTGTACGTACATGGAAATCATTCAAATACTATTTGACATAAATCTATTTTCCATTCTACAACTTGTATAACTTAAGTACTAGGCAATGTCTATCAATTTTGTTAAAGATATCCACATTGAGATATACAGGGTGATTCAGAATTCATTGTACAAACTTCTAGGGGAGGTAGTATGGGTGATTCTGAGCAAAAAATATTCATATGAACGTGGGTCCGAATTTGAACGATAACTGAAATATGAACAGAAATAACAACGCCACCACCAAGATCAACAAGTTAATAACTCAAGTTCTGTAACATCTAGAAAGATGAATTTTGGTAAAACAACAGGGTTCATAAAACTGTGTGTACCGTTAAAATTTGATCAAATTCCAACGAATAGTTTCCGAGTTACGCAGTCAAAATCGTAACACGTGCTGGTTAGTACTCGCATGTGACCACAGGTTACGATGTTGAATGCGTAACTCTGAAACTACTCGTTGGAATTCGATCAAATTTAACGTTACACACAGTTTTATGTACCCTTTTGTTTTACCAAAATTCATCATTCTAGATGTTATGGAACTTGAGTTATTAACTTGTTGATCTTGGTGGCGGCGTTTTTATTTCTGTTCATATTTCAGTTATCGTTCAAATTCGGACGCACGTGCATATGAATTTTTTTGCTTAGAATCACCCATACTTCCTTCCCTAGAAGTTTGTACAATGAATTCTGAATCACCTTGTATAAGAAATGAAATTGATGGAGGCCTTGCAGTACATCTTGTGTTTGCTTTCCCGCTAACTACTGCAGGGCCAGTACAAAGAACTGCACAATTTCATCAAGAAGGACAATACAAAGAACTGCACAATTTCATCAAGAAGGACAATACAAAGAACTGTCCATTTCATAATATATTAAAAATGTTTTCCTCCGTGTAAGTAATTGTGTCGGTGAGAATTTTTCCATTACCCATAGAGAAATAAATGCCAAAATGAAAATATTAACTGCAAAAGAAACATGTTGAGAAATTGAAATCTTACAGATTCATCATCCTGGGTGAAAATTTACGACAATTGAAAATTTACAGATTTCAATAAAGTATCTCTAAATGAAAGTTAAAATTCAATTAAATATAGGCTAAAATTCCATTGTCGTTAATGAAAAAAAGTTGTTATAGGATTTTTTTTTATAATTACATGTACTAAGTCTATTATTTACGTTTTTATCAATGTAAGCTATTTTAGAAGGCATGCAGGAGGTATGCTTACGCTTCTATAAATTATTGAATGTAAACGCAGAATTACACCACTCTCTTCAAGCATCCGAATACAGCATGTATGTTTAATCCGAAAATTTTTTGAGTCATTCCATGATCAGCTAATTTCATGAAATACCAGAACACAGTGTGAAAGTCCCTGTCTCAGTGGTATAGTGAAAAATCATTGAGAAGTGTATTCAAGAATAAATTTTTAAAAAACAATGGACAAATTTTACATAAATAGTTCATTGATAAAACCAGGCTGCCGAATGCTTGTATGTGATGAAAAGAATCGAAAATATTAGGAGAGAAAATATTTCAGCAAAAAAATGGAGAAAGACTTCACTTTTGAAAATCAACTTAATGAAAAATTTGCTTGAAGAATTATCATCTTCCAGGTGTCAAGAAGGGTTGAGTTGGCACAAAATTTCAAAACTTTCAGGAAATATAGATACGTATATTCAGATAATGAGGATAAATAGATAATCTTCACAAGAACTTCAGGTGAAAAGCCAAGGAGGAAAATCTAAATGAAGAACCTGAACTGAAGTAAAACTTAAACTGAAGTGCATAAAATTGAACAAAATAAAAACTATTTTCAAACAGTCAAACCCCAGTTATTGAGCCATATAATAGCGGGAACAGTGCAAATATTTTCTTGCGAGAAATTAATATCTTCAGTTATAAAGTTGTCTGTATGTTTATACCGGATTTCTGTTAAGGCATTTGATTAATATTTATAATGAAGTAACGAATCTTGCATCCATTTTTAAGAGGAGAATCGAATTTGCAGCTCTTGGTTCGATAGCAGTGAATCTATCAAGCAATATAACAGCTGAGAAAAGAAGGATTGGTAAGAAAGAAACAGGTGAATGATCTCTAAAAGTTCCGACAATTCCATTTAGTACATATTGAAACCTTGAATCACCAGAGAAAGAGACAAAGGACTATTGCTTAACGAAACGAACCAATAATCAAAATCAAAATTGACGGAGGGAATGAGCTGAAGAAAAAGAGGGAAGAGAAAGATAGGAACAGACTACATCGTCACGGCCTTCTTGCGTGCGTCGTCTCCTGCACACATGCTCAAGTAAAAAATAAAAAAAAAAAAGAATTACCAAGAAGATATGTGACGATCGTAAAATTTGGTCGAAACACACACACACACACACACACACACACACACACACACACACGCAGACACTCTCAAAGAGAGACCTAGTGAAAGCGAGCTGGAGGAACGGCGCGCTAATCGCAGCGGCCATAAAGATCCCTTTCGCCGGCGCGAGAAATTGTCTCTCTCTCTCTCTCTCTCCTCTGACGAGCGCGCGACGCTCCTCTTCCTCCTCAAATCGATTCATTTAGGGAAAAGGGGAAATCCGATTTTATGAGTGCACGAGCAAACGAGGAATTTTCGAGAGTGATCTACACGTTTTACGTATTACACACGCATAGAGATTCACAGACGAACACACCTTCCTTCTCTTCTAGAGATCTCGTAGAAGGTATCGGTGGAAAAATCTACTTTCATTTAATTATACCACATACAGCTACGTTTGGAAATAACGGATACTGGTGTAATAGGGAAAAAAATTGCAACTTCGAAATTAGCTTTCATGTTTTCTGTTTCTCAAAACACTTTGTGAAATTATACCAATTTCGCAAAACTCTTAACGTAGTTCAGAACATTCAAATTTTATAATGTTGAATGATGCTGCTTTATACCATTTGAAATATACTAATACTAGTGATATAAAATTTTGTTGCTGATGAAAGAAGTTTGTTTTTCCTTCAGTTGACTTGTGTTGCTATTTCCCTATAGTTATACTGAATTTACAATGCTAGCTTCAAATAAACGAGTGACCAGACTCAATTATACAATACAAGGTTAAATGTCCTATTGTAGACGAAATAAGCGAGGACAAATTTTAAGACCACTAAGGCAGCCGTACTCCCACATAACCTCTATAATTAAAAGAGGACAAAATGCTATCTGAGTATTCTGATAAAAAAGTATTTCTACGATCAGTCTAATAACTTCGGCCAATGTTCAGAAACAATGATAAAGATTGGATGTTTGGTAATTAAACATTAAATGATGATCGTGTTATGATCTTCATAAAGTAAGCATATCGTCTGTAAACGCTGATTCAGAAATTTCTTACAAGTTATTTCTGAAAAATACCATTTCTTCTATTCCGCATTCTTAAACAATATTCTCATGAAATTACTGACAGATCTTGGTCCTCATTAAATGCCCATTATTAATCGTATATAACATTATATATTCTTATGAAAAACCCTAAGAATTCCAGATCAATCTGTTACAAAAGTCTACAGAAATCCTCAGATCTCACTATACCATCGGACTCTTTCGCATAATCTTAAGTAAGTTCATGTACGCCAAATAAATAACATCATCTATTATGCAATATCCAAAGGTAGAATAAGATTGAATAATAACAAAAGACAGCGAACATGGCCAATCGTTATAAGATTAAACGGAGACATGGTATTAAGATGAAGAGAATGTTCTAGTGTTGTTAATGCAAGTGACAGCCTTTCATCCCATTACAAAAAGTGCATTCGATTCTGACGAGAATAAAACATTATAGATTACGAATTTAAGCCAACTAAAGGTCATATTGCAAAACTTCAATATTTCTTTTAAATACTTGAAACATGCGTGTTTAACTTAAGTTTATTGTCTAAGCCCTCAAAAGTTGCGATATTCATTTTGACTATAGCATCTCATCGCCAATGACATCCATTTGCGTGGGAAAACGGTTTCAAACTGAAAGCACTTACAAAAGTCAAAAGTGCTACAATTTCCAACTGAAAGTCATAAAGCGTTTTTTTAAAGATCTTACAAGAGATCCTTTTGTGTTGTAGGTGAAAAAAATTATTTCAACCTGCATATGTGGATGAAGTAGGCCGGCTACCAAACTATAATTTTATCAAATATCTTTAGTCGCATGCATATTATATAACTTTTATCTTAATATTTATTAGCTTCAGTAAGCTTCAAGCCTATAAAAACTCAATATTGATATTTTAACTAGTTGGAGATACTTTCAACACTGCTCTTAAAAAACTCGCAATAAAATTTTTCATTCGAGGGGAGACCAAGTTTATTTGACATGGCGAGACGTCAGGACACAGATAGATGGCCAAACGGATAAACCCGGGGACACGCATCGCGAGTTGGAACCTAAAAGAGAAAGAAAGAAAATAGAAGGGGGGAAGGTATCCCAAGTACAACAAAACTGGGGAACAAGTATTAATACAAAAAAGAAATCCCCCAAACAATTTTTCTTCTAAAAGAACTATCGAGTAGAGCAGGTAAGAAGTGAGATGTACTCAGCGCGACTCGGTGCTCATGATAAAGAGTGCGATGATGACGAAGCAGTAGTTCTCTTTTGGGCAGCCAAAGATTTCGGGATGGACAGACGTTCTATTGGGCCAGTGTTAAATAAGAATAAGGGGAAAGAGAGAGAGAGAGAGAGAGAGAGAGAGAGAGAGAGAGAGAGAGA
>JAHWFO010008480.1:2032452-2159961 GCA_023313115.1 Rhysida immarginata
AGAGAGAGAGAGAGAGAGAGAGAGAGAGAGAGAGAGAGAGAGAGAAGGGGGCGGAGGAGGAGGGCGAGGGAGAGAAATAGCACCTGCATGAGAAACTAATAAGGGTCTATCCCAACCGAACGACGACAAAGACACACCCATCGTGTTGGGTCGACAGCTCACGCTCTGCTTATCCTCAATGCTCACATTACAAGGATTGCGGGGGAGAATTTCGACAAAGAGGGATCATCTCCCTGCATTGCGATGCACACCTCTAGCCTTTTAATAGTGAACAGGCTAACCCTATTAATGCAAAGGGATATGTAATTTTTTTAAGGAGAAAAAAAAAACAGCCGAGAGAACGGAAGCACCCACACAGGAAAAAATTTTCGAGTGAAACATGAAAATGCGTTTTGATGTTTTTAAGGGAATGGCAACTCAACCAAACGATGGGGGATCCGAGGGGGGCTTTCTGGGGTCTCTCCCATGGGAAAGGAGGCCTCGTATTTTACCGACTGTCCGCATAATTTCCTCATCAATAACAGCGGGTGTCAGGCCGGGTGGTGAACCGGACTTACCGGCTAGGCTGGCCATGCATCAGGGGAATACGGAGAACCTCGGCCCACTGACTAATCCGCTCAGGCAAATGGTATCACCGTCACCGCCGAACGACGCCGCCCGTCGCACTGCTCAGTCGATCGCTCTCTCTTCGCCCCCTTCTTCCAACGGCCATTGTTTTCTACAACAACGTGCTAGCCATCGCATCAATCCACTTCAGAATGAGAATTAACGAATAACAACATTCTGGGATTTCAAAAGGGGGGAAAGGTGCTTTTGGCATTTCAAAGGTGCAGACATTTTCAAACACGCTACTGTTCTGTTGTAGTTTAAGAGAGTCAAATGTCTATAATGAGAAGCTATAATGGTTTAAATACTTTCATTATGCCAATAAGAATAAAATCTCTGCAGCATCATATACGAGGCATGTTTTTGAGATAGTGTATTTTATGGTTTATGCTGTGTGTACTCTAATACATATACACTGTATATAGCAGGTGCCCCTCCCCCCCCCACAAAAAAAAATCTCACGTTTCAACTAATTATATTCCTTAACTCATGGGCTTACGTATACCATATTTTAACACTATTTACCCAAAGCCATGCCTCAATATGGTTATAATTTGAAAATGATATTATAATGATTGGGAAGATTTGATACATACATCATCTATAAGAGATGGAAAGAACAGAGCTACTATTCCACAAAATAAATTATGAATTGTGGCTCTGGTTTCCTTCCATCTCTATGATTACGTCCACAACGTCATAAGGTTAATCCTTTATTTTTGTATCACCTATGATTCTGAAATAAAAACTTATGGTTGAATGAAAACTTCAATGAATCCACAAAGCATATGTAATAAATGTTAATTATTTTAGATCTCCAAAAATAGAAAACAGATTAGTTCCATGTTTGCCAATAATGGAGATCCAATTTTATGCTAAAAACAAAAATATAATTCGACAGTGCTAAAAGCAAAGGAAAAAATTATAAAAACGTACGCGAAAAAAAACTGCTGAAACAATAAATGCCTACACAACGTGAATTAGATAAGAACAATCATTTGATTAAGCTTATAAATAAAAATCTCCCTGTTTCAATCCTGTGAATATTATCAATTTACTTTATTCTGACATTTGAGATACATTTAATAATTTTTTGAAATTTGTATTTTTGATCATTTAAAGCAATCTGAAATACATACTTTTCTGATTGCATTATTTCTTCGATGATACAATATATTTTAGCCAAGTAAATTTTAGACTCTCATGATTAATATAAACAAGTCGGACATCTAATAAGATTATCTTGAAATACGGAGTAGAAAGTGTAAATGACACACCAAAGGGGCTTCTCTAAATTCAAAACGTCATTTTTTAAATGTAGACTGTATTATTTAACTTCCTTGATAGTTCTTTTCTTCGAATAGACCAGAACTTCAAGACCCTACAAGATTCTAGGCTCAAATATAAGACTTGTAAACAAACATCCATGCATGCAGTAGGATTCGAACCTGCGATCCTTGCCACAAATGGAGTGAACAGGCTCCACCCAAACCCCTCGGCAACGGAGCCAGGTTTTTTCTTTTATTCTTTTTTTTTTAATTATTTTTTTTTCTTTTTTGAATCACCCCGTTCAATACGTAGTGCCGTTGTCATCTGGCAATCGAAAGGAGACTGGTCACATTTTTCGTGTGATAAATGAGAATATGTTGATGACAGTCAACGGGAATTGTCCGAGGGAAGCCGGTTCGGATATCATGATGACCGTCTCTGTTCTCGTTTGTTTCGACTTCAATGGACTAGTCCCATCCATTTTGAATCCGTGTCAAACTCTCTTCCACCTTAGCTGAGCAAAAAGAATTCGACACGGCGTCCAGACTATGTATACCTTCGGACATACCTATCGTTTACATGCTCGGACAACCTCTCTACTACGAAAATCCTCGTCCCATTCCTCCCCAAACGGTCAATAATGCTATAGGCAGGTTGATTTCGTCTGATCCCCGTGAAAGGGTTCCAAAAGCTTCTTAAGATACTCCGTTATTCCTTTTCTCTAAAGAAGGAGGGTGGGGAACTAAAGAGGTTTTTAAATGGGGAGGGGGTAAAAAAAAAACGCCACCAACAGTTGAAGCGTCCAGTCTGGTGCCAGTCGACCCAGTTACTTGTCTCTCCGGTCGGGGAGGGCTGAAAGGGGTCAGGGGCTGCGAGGCGACCCGAACGTCCTTCCTGGCCGGCTGACCATAGAGACAGGCCCAGAGGCCAGTTATTCTGGTGATGACCAAAGAAGCCAGAGGCAGACAAAACATCTCGAGGGACATATATAAAAGGGGACTGAGTCCGTCAATCATTTTCAGACGAAGCATCAAGCAAAAGGAGCCTTTTTCTTTCTTTCTTTTTTTTTCTAAGCCGTCTAAGAAAGCGACCAAGTCATTTTCCATTAACAGCTTCCAAAAGAAATCGCTTAGAAAAGATGGGAAATGCTTCTTCAAACGCCTTTTGAAAGGCACAGCGACGCCGTTTCCTCTCCCTCCTACTTTCATCTCACTCATCCGTTTTTTGTTGGTTTTTTTTTTATTTGTTTGTTTGCTTTTTAAAATTTTTTGCATCATGTCTCTGAAATATGTGATCAAATTCACTTAATGACCGTGGGGAAAAATGTAGTTGCAAGTCTTCAAACATATTAGGTCTTAGTTGTTTGTAAATATAATTATATGGATCTTTAAAACAACAAATAATTTTACAACAAAAAGTCGACGCGTTTCAGCCGTAGCCTTCTTCAGGATGTGTTATACTTGGTAAACTCCATTTTAAAACAACTACAGAGACTAAAAATAATGTCAGAGGAAAAATACGGAAAAATGAATACTTCAGTGACGAACATTAAAAAAATTGCCATTGCCATGATTGGTGAGTCTCATGTCTCAAAGTGGGAGTGAAAAGTAGGAGGCGAAGTATGGATCAGAGCTCAGAAAAGTACAGCTATATGCTTATTTCGCTTTTCCCCTTAAGCAGTACAGTCTTCAATAAAAATAATGAAAACACTTTTCCACACAATAAAAAAGTGTTTTCATTTTTATTGATTTTACATCCACAGTTTCGTGACCTGATTACTTTATGAAGTTATAGTTCTTATTTCTCTCATTACCTCGAAATCAGCGCCAAAATATAATAAGAGACCAATACACAAATGGAGAGGGGAAGCCAATCCATTATGGGAATTTGCAAACTTTTTGAGTTATAAAGCATTAACAGCATAACAAAAGATACCCAACAGCTATATGTTTAATAAGAAAACATTTACAAAAGAATTTCTTTGTAATCCTAGTAGTAATCAGACAAATTAAAAAAAAAGTAATAATTTAAATATAAAGTTCAACAATTTTCATTATCAAATTTCATCGCAAGACAGAACTAAAATGAGAAAACATTGGCGCTTCTATTTGAATTCTCATTATTTCCTCATCAACTCCATTCAAATTCGAAATGCAAAAACGCTATGCAATAGCTGCAAAGGGTGCAACCCGACACTTCGGTGTCGTTCTCTTTTTTCATTATTATTTAACTCTTTGGTCCATCGTTTCTAAAAATACCGACTTTCCCCAGTCAGGGGTGTGGGAGCCGTCCTTTCCTCTCTTCGACGTCTATGTTCTGGAGCATACACAGACAAACAAAACAACACAAACTTCTTTTCTTTTTCTTTTTTTTTTATTCATTAAACAAGCAAAGATGTGGACGAGGTTTGACTTTCACTCGGTAGGGGGAAGGGGAAAACAAGTGTCTGGTCAGTCTGGGTCTCAGACAAGGGGGCTCTTTGGCCCTTGGTGGGTGCGTTCTCACATTTGGACGTCTGGGTTCAGAGAAAGCAGCGGCCATAGAAATTGTGCTGGAAGGGACACAGACAAGGCAAAATGATTAGCCCCTATTAAACTAGTCTAGCCTATCGCTATTTTTAAAGAACATACTATATAGTTTTTAAAGTAAATCAAATAAAGGTGTCTATGTTTTTAATGATCGCTGTCGAAAAACAATCACAAGTTTCTGTTCTACTCTATTCTAAAGACCACAAATTACATCATTTTTATTAATGATGTTCAGCTTCCATGAAGATTCATTTTTTCATTACATTCGATCCCTCTCTTAATGTGGCTATGAGTTTTTTCTTTTATTTCGTTGGTGTTCTCGCTTATGTCCTTCTTTTCTCAAAGCAACAGCTGTAAAAATCGATGTTTTCAGTTCTTTTGATGACCCTCTTCCCTAGAGAACGAACAAGATATAGGGAAAAAAATCACCTTAATACTTCTTTTTTTTTTTTTTTCATTTTAGCCTTGCGGCTCAACAAAACGATGCTTCTTAGGTGATGCCACAGTGCTAATGATTTCCTTCCACTCGCGTTTCTACCACGGTTTCAAGTTGAACTTGCTAACTATCGATGAAATGACACACGAAGAGGCAATTGCTTAATACAAATACTATAAAAGATTAACTATAGGAATTGTGGTAAAATAAAAAATGTCAATGGATTCATTAAGGCATGAATTTTAGAAACAATGGACTTAATATGATCTGAAAGGAAATCAGTTTAATCGAAATAAATGATTAGAGCAACAATAGTTAAAAATAGATTCAATTACATATAATAAGCAAATGTTCTATCTCTCATTATAAAATGTAACATTAAAATGACAGTGTATGAAAAACTATAGCATTCAGTTTTTACTACTAACGAAGCCTAACATTTATAAACTTTCAGTTACTTAAAAACAAACAAACAAGGGTATATTTTAACAATATTATCAACGGTAGAAAAAGTGAAAATGAAATAAAAATAAGACATACCTTAAATCTACAAGTTGGGGCCAAATTCTTCTCGAATCCTGTGCACTTCTGTCTTTGAATCGAGTAACATCTGGTTTATTAGAAATTTTTACTGGTGATAATTATTTCGATGAACATTTCTTTTCCATCCGTAATATTTCTTCATCTTTATTTTAATTAATTGAAAATTTCAATTTCATATCCCAATATTTAAGCGTGTATTTTCAAGAAACCACTGCCTAAAAAGTTTTTTTTTTCTTCTAATTGAAATATTTTGACTTTTAAAATAAATTTAGTTAGTGTTCACTTCGAATTCAAACAGATATTTTAAATATCAGCCATACATGCAAGGATTTCTTAAAATAAAGAAATTTCTATTTATTTAATATACAAATAATTTCTCTCATGCAAAAACAGCAGTCCTATTAAATTATTTAATCCATACTTTAGTCCCGTAAAAAGAAATATGTTTAAGATCAGATTTCAGCGAAAACACTAACTTCGAAATTTTTAAATTCTAATATTCATAAATGTGCATTAAAGGTATCTATTTTAATAGTTCTAATGGAATTTACTTTTACAACCTCTTCCATATATATATTTAATTTTTATCTTTCTTTTAACGTTAAGCTAAGAAAATATTGTGTGTTCCAAAATATTACTAATTTCCGATTACGCAGCCCGATATGTAAACTTTTGAATGAGAAGCAATGTTCACAACCACATGAAGAATAAATACAACTTTTCAATATTTTGGAAGTTTGAATTGTAGATAACAGCAACACTACAATCTCAATTTCCCATTATCAAACATCAGGAAAAATTATAAAGTAAATTGGGCATTTCCTTTAAATCAGGATGAAAAATCACTCAGAAGATTAGTAATATTTGGAATTAAACAAAGTGCGAAATGTCCTTCGAATTATTAGCTTAAAAAAGAATAATTCAAACTCGTCTAGGTTTTTTAAACAAATATCAGTTTATTTTGCTTCAAGCTTAAATTGCAAATCTTACATTTTAATTAAGATTCTAAATATACAATTTAACTTCAGTAATAGATTAATATTATTATTAACATTATGCAAGGAACATCATCCACAGAAAAAAACTGAAAAAATAATCTAATCACATAAGTAATTTTTAAAAATACAGTAATGTTGAGCATATGCTTGTCAATATACACACTGAAATGCCTGCTTCATAATAAACTCTTAATTTCAATTCACAAAATCAATGCATGCATATTATTGTTGTTATTATTATTATTGTTGTTATTATTATTATTATTATTATTATTATTATTATTATTATTATTACTACTAATTTAATAAAATAAATGACCATTAAAAGAATCTTTCCATCAAAAATGAGTAAATCACAGGCATATTCTTTACATAACTGTAAAAACTAATTACTATACTTTCGTTCGTCCTATTTAATTTATAAATTAAATAAGAAATACAGAGAGAGTGTGTGTTGATTTTGCCCCAGACAGTCTGACCTGGTGGTAGTTCGTTCCTTTGGTGCCTCCCACGCAACAGCCACGTAGACACCACCACCAGACACCTGGCGATAAGGGGAGAAGGAAAAAGTGGGAGTTCCAGGGAGGAGGAGGAGGGAGGGAGGTGAGTTGTTCCTCTTAGCAGACGAGAAAAATTAAATGTGGGCACCCATGATGACAAAAGAGAGCCATTCATTTGTTGAAGGCACTTTTTAGTGGGAATGTTTAGATTTTACTAGTTTTTTTTAAAACTAATATCTTAAAAGTGTAGATTGACTGCCTCCTGAAGGCATTAAACTAAATTTTGAAAATGACTAAAACTTTGTTTGGAATATGGCTAAACCAAAAACTGGATCGAACTCATCTCTCATTTAATTTCTTAGAAACTTAAGAATCCTAATTTAAAATACTGAATACTAAAATTGCAATCAAACACTTCAAAATATTAAAACTATGCAATATAATAGATTTCCTTACTTCAGAACATACTCTTATCAAATGAAGATCATGCAAATGAGCTATTTTGTGTGCTCTATTAGTCTACGAAATTTGATACAAGTAATAATCGAGTTACATTAATCAAATGAACATTTATCTTCTAACTTCAGAGAAATATTCAAACATGGAAAATATAAGTGGAGGGGGGGGGGAATAGTAAAAAAGACTAGGTTAAGTTAGTGTCTATTTTGTGGTACCTTCTTTGTACATACTGTACGTCAATCTACACAACACAAAACCTTTGTTAAAGTACAATTGAAAGGAACATCTTAATTCTCTTATTTTTAATAATATAGCAACAAGATAAATTCTTAATTATATACAAAACTAGATTTACACTTAAAATGACAAACTTCAATTTTACATATAGCTATATAATCAAGCCTAAAAGGGAATAATCTGCTCTTATTACCTAATGCTCATCCATTAAGTTTAATATGATTTAGGAACCATTTGATATAACTAGAGAAAATGCAGAGAAACACTTCACTTCGAAGAAAAATTTAAACCTTGCTCATTAAAGGCCCGAAATAAAATAATGTTTTTAAAAACCCCCACATATTTCATAAAAATGAAGAATGCAAAGAAAAATCAATTCCTTGTTCCATAAGGCTTAGTAGTCAGATAAAGCACCACGTGATTTTCAATTTCGAATTCATAGGCGGAACCAATCCCAACACCTAAGCACAACTGAACTCGCTTCCTCTCCTGTTCTATTACCCATAGGCAAATCTGTTTTTCCCCCCCTTTAAGCTACCGTAATACCCATTTACCCTCTCTCTCTCTCTCGCTCAGTGAGGAGGGGGAAGGGGACTGATAAATCACTCCGGGAAAAAGGAGATAATTAGCGATACCAGAAGTGTTGATATCACCACATCCTATATGTTATTGGTTGTTTTTTTATTTATTTATTTATTCTTTGCGTTTAGGAAAGGAAAAAAAAACTAGACAAAAGGAGGAGGGGGTAGTAAAAGAGGGGTAAAGAGAAAAAAGAAGAACAAGAGACGGCAAAAAGGGGAAGAGAATCAATGCTCCCATAAATTGACTCATTCGCGTTCTTCCTTCCTTCCTTTTCCCCTTGTATATCTCTTGGGGACGAGAAGGTGAACAGTCAGTAGGAATTGTGTCTTTTGTTGGGGGGGCGATAGCCAATGTCCACTTTCACTGACCACAAACAAGCCTCCTTTTCTCTACCCTGCCCCTCCTCCACAACCCCCTTAACCCCCACGTGTGAGGGGAGGGAAAAAAAGAAACGGTTCCTAAAAGTAGGAAGAAGGAGAAAAAGAAGAAGAAGAGAGAGAAAAGAGCCGACCCCCTAACGATCGGAGTCAACAAGCCAGTCACACTTTGATCTAAACAGCCTCAGGGGGGTGGGCAGCTCATTGACCGATGGTCAACACGTGAAAAGAGACGTTAGATGAGGGTTGTGCATGCACGACACAGCTATCCCCCTCACACAAACAAACACACCTTTTCCCGGAGCTTCCTGGATTGTGAACAGACAATCAGTCAAAGGAAATTACCAAATCAGCGATCTTGCCACATTCATAATCCGCAAGATCATCAGAGGGTTTTGTTAGTCCCATACGTTCTTCTCATAACAATTCAAAAGATTAGCCATAATTCTCAAGACCTCCACAATCGAATTGGGAATTCATAAAAACTTTAACTTCTACTTGCAGATTATCAACAATGGACAAGCAAATTGCGCTTAAATTTAGTTCCCAGACGGAATATACTGAACCAATTTCTGCAACTGGCTTAAATATAATGTCTCCTGTTCATTTGAATGACCAAAAGTACTCAGGCAGTGAACAAAAATCACCAGACTGTGTGTAAATTACCAGCAAATGTTTTTCTTAAAAAATTTTTAAATGGATTTTCATGTGAGAATGGGATATAAAAAGGAAATGCAAGAACAGTTTGAGGAATCTTCTATTACACTCTATAGATAAAATTACATGGAGATCTTAATAATCATTAAAACGATTTTGTAATCTATATAATTTTTGGATCGTATTATATTCCTTACAAATACTCCTCTTACAATCAATGAACTATAAGATTATGGAGGTTTTAGGTAGAATTTTACCAGAATTATAGTGGATTTAACAATCTTCTCTATACAGTCATTAAAAACATGAATTATCAGAGTAATTTATAAAAGAATGTAAAATATCTCATGGCATAGGTTTTATAGCATAATATATTAAATTATTTTTTATTGTATAATTTTAAATGGAAGGTGTTTTCTAGTATTATTATTTTCTATGAATTTTGATTCTTTTTCTTCGTTCTTTCTCATTTTCTCTCTCTGTCTTGTATATATTTTGAAATTTGAAAATATTCTTAAGGAAAATGAAATATTAAGGATCAAATATTAAAATCACCTATTCCACTTTCAACCCTCTTCGACTTATTAAAACAAAATATACTGATTCTTTGTGAATAGAGTTTAATACATTTTGAAGTGAAGACCATGTTTAATGTTACCAGAATTATTTTGTCAGCAGATGAAATATTTCGTTTCCACATTTCTGGAAATGGTAGCTATCCATTTTTTTTCCATATTATGCTTAAATAAGCGATGTGTCGAAAAACATTTTTAGGAAAAAATTAAAAAAAGATTCTATAATATGTCTATAAAAATTATCATTAAAAACGATAATTTCAATATAGCGAGGAGGGAAAACATATCCATACACCAAAAACGACTTTTCTTGTTCATAATATAACTCGACAATCTCCTGCTTCTTAGCCTCAAAAGAGCAAGTGTATTGATAATTTAATAATAAACGGCTTCCAGCGCAATTGCAATAAATCCCGATCTGTTTTTACACTCATCCTGTAGAAGAAGAAGGGCCAAAAGGTCTGTCGAATGGAGAGAGATAGAAAGAAACACAGACAATCCCCTCCCCCCTTTTAATGGGTCTGACCTTGTCGCCAATTGTCACGTTCAATTTGACTGCAACAAGATACAATTTTCTTTCCACCGGTGAAAGACGATGATATTGACGGCGAAAAAAAGACATTGATATTGACATTCGTTATCGCTGTGTCGTCTTCCAATACGGGCCTTTTGCTTCTTCATTTGAAATGAAGAAATTTCTAAACAAATTCATTCTCGCTATCACTGGAAATTTTATGGGAAGGGAGAAAAATCTGCAAATTAAATATACAGAGTTATATAACAAAACGACTTTAGTAGATAGTCATAAAATGACATATACTTAATTCTTCATTACAAGGGGAAATATAGAATAGTTTCATCTTCTCTCAAAATGCTATTGAAAACTCATATCTCCCCTAACTATTTATTTGTTAATTCAATTATTATCTCCGTTAAATGAAGCATGAATAACAACAATCACTCGTTTTCGGAAAGGCGACTGCAATCTCATGTAAGTGATGTGGCAAATCAACTTGAGCGAAACGAGTTTCACTTGTTGCTGCTTCTACTATGACTGCTATTGCCGTTGATATAACCTACGACTTTTATCGCAACAGTGACCCTAATTCTGAACATACAATTAACAATGGAATAATAATAATAATGCCCACAAACGGTAAACAACTTGTGAGTCTTCTTAAGCCATTTCAATCAATCATCCTTCTTCCCATTTTTTTTTTTCCCTTGAAACTCTTTCTCTATTTAATAGCGAAATTATGTCATTAATTCAAAAATAACAAAAGAAGGAATTGCATTTTGTTGTCTGCATATTCTTTTTTTCCAAAGACCAGCTAAAGATTGCAATCAAGTAGAAGTTGTGCCATAACAAGTGTTTGGCAGTATGCCGTCGTTTGTCAAAGAGATAAACAAAAGAATGGTTGAAAGTACTTAATTTGCCATCTGCACAATACAGAATATTATACTTTAATAATTATTTTAAAATTTATATTGCTTCCATTATGTTTCCTTGATCTTATATATTGTATGTTGTTATTTAGTCTTCAGTTGGCTCTGTAGCCTCGAACGAAATAAGTTAGCCTTTACCGTATGTACTGCTTTAATAGTCTCTATTATTTATTTATTATTTCAGTAGCAATACTATACAATATGCAGTATATTGCATATAATAAAAATAAAAATTAAGATATTTATGGCATGCACTAGAGTTACTCCTATAATTGTATTAAATTCAGGGTAAAAACAAATGGTTATGGTTTTTGTCTCCCCGAGTTGGTCAAATATCTTTAGTTTCTTAATCGATTTACTAGTTTAGTAAATAATAGATAAATATGTGTATATAAATTTATTTGTTTGTAAATACCTATTCTAATTGCAAAAATTAGGATGAACTGAATCACAATTTATCATCCCAGATGGGCGATCAAACGTATTCGTATAACAAATAGTTATGCACATGATATATATTATAGGTTTCTATATATTTTCTGCTGCTATTGGTTAGTTGAAATAAATGCATGGTTCATAAACCTCCTCTATAAGTTATAATCTCCATAAACCTCCTCCCAATGAAATTCAAACAACCAGTACGTGATATAAATTTAAAATTAATTTATTTACCAACCTACTAAAAAAAAACTAAATAGACCATACAGAACTCAACAGTACAACACGACATTTACATTAAAATAAAATAGAAGAAAAATATTAATAAAACTTACCATACGTAATAAAATCCGTGTAAAACCAAGTCTTTTTATAGCTGACTTCCAAAAGTTCATTGTCATTAAAGAACACATTTTTTAATTATAAGGAATACAAAAACAATTATAAGCCACTCTCGAGTCACAGTCAGTTATAAATAAGCACCAAGTCAGTAGGGAGTCTGTGCAAATAAATCCAATGGATTGATTGTTCGTGATCATGATTAGGAAAAACAAATAAATAATCAAAACAAATGAATTTCAAAATATTGCAGGAATGATTTGATTTTTTCAGGATAATTTATTTATATTCCAGTTTCCTCTGAGTCAAGAAAGCCGGAGAATGTTTTGATGTGACGGAGAGACGGGCGAAGGAATGAAAGCAGGGATGGCTGCAGCAGACAATCCAAAATGTTCTTTGAGAGAAAATTTTTTCCCTGCTCTCAAATCTCAGTCCGATATAAATGGTGAACGTCTTTGCACAAAAGTTCACGGCCGTGTCAGTTCGGGATCCATGAAGGTTAATGGCGACACGTGCACGGGTGGCAACGAAGAGAGAGAATAAGGAGAGATAAGTGATGATGGCGGCGACCAGATGATTGGAGAAAATGATAATGGTGTTAATGATAAAAATGCATCGATTTATCACTTCTGGTTTTTGACAACATTTTTGTTGGCTGCAGCAAAACACACAATTTAAAAAAAAAATTCAAGCAGAAGATTTTTATTTCCATCTCGTTTTGAGTCTGAAGATTTGGTTATTTCATATCCGCAACAACAATAATGATAACAGCAGAGTTGATTCCTTTTCTGTAATCCCCTTTAGTATAAACCAACTTTGTCGTCGTTTTATTCTTGCGATATTATAATCCGCACATGGCGACACTTTTAGCGCAAAACGTTGACGCATGGGCATGGCTCATTGGACAGCAGACGATTCTTGCGCCTCTGCGAATTGATCACACTCGAAGAGAGAGAGAAAAGAACGCCGCTTTCTCAATCTTTACTTCGTCGTCGTCCCTTATTGTTTATGGCATCGAGATCCCCGTCGAGGTCCCTGTCACCCATGCCTGAGATACTAACCTGTGAATGACGTCAAATCACAAGTTAGGGTCTCAGGGAATGGGGAACAGGCTTACATGACGCAACCGATGGCAGCCTCGGTATCTAAGAAAAAATAGAAAAAAAAGGGAGAAGAAAAACCATTTGCCTAAAATCTTATTATCAGAAATAAAAACAATAAATTTAAAAATCATAAAAACCAATTCTTCAATTATTAAGTAATCTTAAGAAACTTAGAATTACAAATATTACAAAGTCCCCCTCCTTGGCCGCATATTTAATTTATTAAGTGTTATTTTCTTTAAATTTACTCTAGATAGAATTAAACAACCTTCTGTTGCTTCCCTTATCCAGAAGAAGACGATGTCACAGCAACAATCACCAGGTCTAAAGGTCTAAACAGTCGAAGCCAGATGCCCGAGGCCGACGACATAGCGCCTAGCGCATCGACATATCGATGGTGTGCTTCTACTGCTGCTGCCACAGACACACATACTACACAGTACACACAGATCGGAGAGAAGAATAGAAGCCAAAAGAGACAGGGAGAGAGTAAGAGAGTGAGAGTAGAGAGCGAGCGACTGGGTGAGAGAGAGAAAGTGAGAGAGTGAAAGAGTTCCACTACGTAATGTCCACTACAGATTTCTCACGTCACAAAAATACCTTGGGCCGACACAATAAACAGGGTGGGGAAGGGATGGGGAGAGAGACGCAATCTTAGGGGGGGGGGGGGGGGGGCGAAGGGAATAAAATCGGAAGAGTGAGGGGGAAATCGTCGAGCTCAGAAGCGAAGAGGCCAAACTCGTCGTCGCCATCTTAGCGTGGCGAGACCATTTGCTATTCGGTCGAGTCACGGGGAGGGAGAAGAAGAAAAGCCAGACAGGGAGGGTGGGAAAGGGGAACACAGAGTCAGAGAGAGAGAGAGAGAGAAAGAGAGGACAATGATGTTTAGTGGTGGCACTGCAAAGAGAGAGAGAGAGACAGGAGAGCACGATAACTAATGATGATGAATTTTATTTCTCATGGAAGGAATAAGGTAAAAGAAGAAGGAATATTTGCTCGTGTACGCACATCGCTCTTATTCCTCCTCTATCATCATCATCGTCATCACCACCACCACTCACTACTACCACCACTACCATCATCATCATCATCATCATCTTTATTCTCCTCCCGCTCTCTGCTGTAATAACGTTAGCCAGAGAGCAAAGTGAACAATCAAAAAAAAAAAAAAAAAAAAAAAAAAAAAAAAGAAGATAAGTTCCACCTCCCTACGCTTAATACCCAGTTCCGGGTGCCATCGGGATATTTTTCTGTCTGATCAAGACGAAAATGGAGGAACGGGCGGCAGAGGAGCGCAATACAACTAACGAAATAATGGATTTCTCTAAAAAATACATCCTCGAAACATAACATCAAAGTCAAACGCATTGCCGATCAGATTTATACATTAGAAATTCTTTGTAGCTTTGGAACGAAGTGCCCCCCCCTCTCTCTCTCTCTTTATTCGCTGCCATCACTCGCGTTCATTCTTTCAAGGTCTTCTGCCCACGAAAACTTAATTTAAACATTTCATTTAATATTATATTTTAGAAAGCACAACATCAGCTCTAAAGGTATTCACATTTACGGTTTTAATGTTCAAAACTGTTAAAATAAATACTCTAGGGGGAATTCGAAAAGCCATGCACTAAGGACCCGAATTTCGCACTAACTTAACAAGAAAGTGGACCTGTGACGACATCAAAAAAAGACAAAATGCGCAGTTAAAACTTTTAAATGAATACTATATTTTATTATTATTATTATTCCTTTAAAATCAAGCTGACAGCTGAAATAAATATCGAGCTATCAGAAACGCGAGAACATTTGAAACGCAATCCTAGCGAGCTTAAATGCGTTTCAAATTATGTTGGTAACTGAAGGAATCACTCGATGTGACAAGAAATAAAGTCTCACATACAAATCATATCAATTTAAATAAACCCTTTTAAGAACGAAATCACGAAATAAACCTTTTTAAAACTCACATTTTACTTAACAAAAAATAAATAAATAAATAAATAAAAGAATAAAAAAAAATAAAATAAAACTAAATGTTCACACCGGAAGAAAACGTAAAAAAAGTTGTAAGAATAAATGATTTACATGAGATGGTGGTGGTGGTGGTGGTGCAACATTATGGGTAGGTGGGTAAGAAGTAAGGGCGACGACAACGGATCGATTTCCCTTCAGAGCCCCCTAGAATTCGCTCTCATTTTCTTCTCACAAAATATTGGATTGGAGCAGCAGCCATAGCCACACTCACAAACATCATGCAACGCTCAACAATAACTACTACACGAAAAAAAATCCCTGATAAAAACTCGTATTAACCTTAATAATTCTTAAAGACAATCTGCGTTAACCATGCCAGCGACAAAGAGCATCTAACGAGAATAAAGAAACGTTTACTTTGGCGCCAAAAAACGTTGAAGAGAGCATCAGAAACAAAATAAATATAAACACACAAAGTGTATAAAACAAGTCAACAAGGATGGAAATAACAGCCACACACGAATCGGAATTCACCAAAACTCCAATGACCTACTTCGGGATGAGCAACACTGGCGAGACAAAATGGTAAAAAGTGCGTCAAGCAGCGTTGGCAATAAAAAATAAAAAAAAAAAAAAAATCTTCGCGAAAAATATTTTACTAGACAAATCACTCGATGTAAAAACACATTGATAAACTATTCTATTTAAAACTTACTTTACTTTAAAATGAAATTGCAGTATCTATCAATTATGTAATTCATTCATATATAAAATCAAAATTCTATACGAAGGGAGTGTGATAAAGTAAAATATGTTCATGCCCTAAAGATTTTTATTTTTCTTTACTAAGATTAACGCTTGCGGCCAGTTCTAGGCGGGAAGATATTCAAAAATGAAAGTAGCAAAATTAAAAAAAAAAAAAAAAAAAAAAAAAAGTTAGGAAAGGAGAGGGGAGGCAATAGTGAAAGGCAAAAAAAGGTCACGGGGTTATGCAAACTTGCAGATCAGGCGAGAATCACAAGGCCCTGCCTTGTTATCGCATTGCAAAGTGTCAAGCCATCAAAAACGAGCTCTCGAAATTTATTTTCATTTCCTTCTTATATTTTTTACGTAACGAAAACTCATCAACGTACGAGATTAGAAAAAAAAAATAAAAGAAGAGAAAAGCTACGCAAAAATTCGTAAAAGACGGCTCATATCGATTGAATAAGTACGCAACAAGAGAAGGAAGAAAGAAGCAAATAAGCCGTTTGAAGAAAAGCAACAAACACAAAAAACTGAGAGTTTAAAAATAAAAGTGTCTAAAAAAATTGACATTCGTGTCTCACCATGTGTAGATGTAGACGTTTAGACAAAACACTATCCAAGGAAAAGTAGTAGGGAAGGTTTTTCTTTTCCCTGTTTCTTCTCTTCCGTCCTTCCTTCCTTCCCTCCCTCCATTTCGCTCCATCCTTCTCTTCTTCCTCCTCCTGCTTGTCGTTCCATTAGCAACGCCCAAAATCGAACACAGGGTATAAAAATTCTTCTTTTTTTTATTTTATTAGTACTATCACCGGCTGCAGATCTTCTCTTTATCTTCATTAAGCACAAATCAAACACAATGCTGTCACGTATGAAAAAGCTTGCTCGCTTACATACGTCTAGAAACTCTAGTCCACTTACACATAAACAGGCATTCACACATACGTACATAGATACATCCACCGGTGGCATTCATCATCCTCCTCATTCCTTTTTATCCACGGAGTGGAGTGAGTGCGTCGTCGTCATCGTAGCAGCAGAAATGGATGGAGGTATGAGTTTGTTTCGAGGGGAGAGAGAGAGAGAACGTTATGTGTCCAGTCTGCCTGATACTGCTCTCACTGCCTAGGCTGGAAACCGTTGGGGAGAGTGTGTGGTTGAAGGCTGCCTTGCCTTTGCCTTGCCTGGGTGCTGCTCAAGTGGAAAGGAGGCCAGGAGACGGTGTACACTTGCCAGTGTCTGGGTCATTGACCTGCCAGAGTTCTGTCAGCGTTACGATTCAACATGATCCTTCGCAGCTGGGAGGGAGGATGGCCAGTCACCAATGAGCTTAACTGTAAACACTGACGATTATTTAGGAGGTCCTCCATATCCCTATCTCCTTTTTGCTTTCGTGCCTGGCTGTTATACACAGCAAAAATACCCTCTTCTCGCACACTCATTCACTCGCTCTCGTTTTTTGAGATCGAGAGTTTCTTCAAAATTTATCGGCAAAATAAGGCTCAAGATGTTGCGGGGGAATAAAACTTGAAACTGATACAAATTATTGTTACTGTTACAGCGCGTTAAAGTCAAGGTATTGTATATATTACTAAACCTACTGCTAAAATGCAATATAGAGCTTAAAAATGTCGATAGTCTCCCTAGAATAAAGAACGGGTTTTTGTTTTATTTTATTTTTTTCAATATGCGCTCCACTTCGAACTGTATAGAATGACCGATTCGACTCTATCTGCTGAAGTTTAATTGAAACTTTTGGCACATGATCAGGGAATATGGTTTCGCAAAGACCGAGATTTAATAACTCATTTATATCAGTTATGAAAAATAGAAGCAGAGGAGCTGACAATTTAACAGGAGTGGCTTGTAAAGAAAATTTAAATGATTTGATTGTATTAAGAACAAAAAAGTAAGAAATATTATACACAGTGAAAATATTTAAGCCTAATTTGAATTCAATGTCTTTATAACTTAATCCAGCCTTAAATTCATCGCCAGCACACTCTTTTCAAGTGGATCTTATAATTTTTTGTGTGACTTCCCCTTTATTTCTTTCAATTGATCGCTTAATAAAGAAAGTAGAAATAGAAGTTTGGCCGAGCCAATGGAAAGGAGCACAGAAAATGAAAATGAAACCATGAGTGACGCCGACCCGAAAAATCGATTTCTGAAGTTACTCCACCAGCAAATTTAATATTATTTAAGTTAAATAGGGGTCTTATCTTGTAAAATTCCTTCCCATTACACGTTATCGGTTCTAAAGATCAGATTTATCTGTTGCGATTTGCTTTTTTTTTTCCTATTTCAAACAAGAAGAGAGGAGGGAGAGGCCAGAGCAGGGTCCGGGTCTTCTGCAATTTGGCACAAACGCTGCTGTTGACAGGAGAAGGTATTTCCTATGAATCAACCTGGTTGAAATTTTCTTTACAATCGATATATTCTCTCTCTAACGGCTGTTCAACCCATGAAATATCAAGCTTCAGCCAAAATGATTTTTTAACATTTTAACTAAACGAGACTTGTTTACAATACGTCAATTGAAGATAATCGCATCATGCAACATTAATAAATGAAGCAAATCAATCAGGTTCAATAGATTGTAAACGACTAAGGTTAAAAATCTAACCCTGTCCATTTTGAGTATCACTATCGTACAAGAAATAATCACATTTTTAAATGAACTATTTTAAATTTTGTGTATGCCACACATGCGTATTTTCATTTGCAAAATAAGTGCCATTACAAATAATTAAAGACTGGCCCTGAAACACTTCGTTTTCAGAAACTGTTCTTATATATTTCTTCTTAATGTAATTGACTCCCGATATTAGCCCTGCAATAATACCCCCATAGGAATAGTTAAAACGAGCTTCTTTTCACTCGTCAGAACAAATTCTTCCGCAATGTTATACCCCGCGAATTCTGGGAAAAACGAAGTTTGACATACTAGTGCAGGTGTCTGCTTTGCGCGATTGATGCAAGTTCTCTTCACTCGTGACACGCACAACACTTAACGCGTTTCTCCTCCTCCACCCCCTCCATACCTTCAAAAACCCAATTCGAACGCCTCGTAGAAGATGACGTAGCAACTAAAAACCGTTTTTCTCGGGCATTATTACAGATGCCTAAACCACGATGATGGCGGTACTAGGCTCGGTTTGGAACACGAGTGGTCGGACACCCAACCCACCCGCTTCACTACCACCCTCTCTCTCTCTCTCTTTCTCTCTCCTTTAGCTAAAGCGGATGAGAGTTCCAGCCGTCAGTAACAGCAGGCAAGCAGCAGCGTCGAGGCCCCTTTCGCTTTCTCTTGACTGCCGACCAACCCCGGCTATGGTGAATGGAACTTTCCGAGCTGTAGGGAGCCTCCGAAACGGCGTGTAAATAACAAGCAGCGGCGGCGGCGGCCACGACCAAGATTGGGCGAGAGAGAGAGAAAAAGAAGAAAACAAAAGACGCTCACACACTGAGAAAGAGGGTGGGAGAGATTAATTTTCTTCTTTCTTCCTCTTCAACAAATATTTCATTAATAGAGGGAGAAAAATATGAATTTAATTAATGAAACCATTAAAAAGAAAAATATCAAAGTAGATCGGGCTTCTCTCTTTTTAATATGAACACGCACACACACATACACGTATCTTTTCCTCGGAATGTTGGCAAGGGTCAGTGCGAAGTCCATTAAAAACAAGCAAAACGTAAAGGAAATAGTAAACAGTGTTGGTGGCTTCGATGGACTCGGTTGCAAGAAAAGCTCAAATTTAAGGCGACTTTCCAAACGATAAAAAGGAAACGACGGCTCTCCACCAGCTCAGGAAGATAATAAAGGGAGGAGAACGAATGTTTACATTCATTTGCACGTCATCGGAATCTTTTTTTATTCTTCTCTGGCAATCGTTTTTTTTTTTTCAGATCTCTATAGTATGGATAGTAGACAAAAAAAAAGCTTTTTTTTAGGAATGGAAAGAAAATAATAGAAAAATCTAAAAAAGATCAAATGGAGATTGACTAGATTTACATGCCTAATTTTTTTATGAAACGAAGGAAAATTATTAACCTAAAACTAAGAGTAATTTTTAGAGTCATGAAAATGCTGTACCCTTCAATATACTCGTAATTCGGATATATGAACTTTATGAAAATTTAAACAGAATGTGAAGGTATAATGATATACTTCGTGTTTATATGAATATTGCACAAAACAAATGTAGTAATCTGAAATATTACAGCGAAAAATATAATTCACTGACGTTATTTTTCAATGCAACCAATTATCAACTTTGACAGGAAACGAAAACGTTATATAAATAATTTTTACCCTAAAAACTTTAATCTGGTTTCAAAATTTAAAAAAAAAAATTAATTTCGAGGGCCCACAGCTTTATAAGAAGCCTCATAAATTATCAGATTTAACAAATCACAAAATTTATGTGCAATCATCCGTAAGTGGGGCAACGAGCCGGCCCTTAGGAGTACGACAGCCAGAGAAGTCATGTTGCATTACAACTGGACACCAATCTAAGATTTCAAAGAATGATAATAATTTTTTAAAAATTTCTTTTAATTTCAATTTGGCCAAAACGCTTCCTTAAAAAAACAAAAGGCGTCTGCTATCATTTTTTTTTTTTTTTTTTTTTTTTTTACTTTTAATCACTTGTCTCCGGTTTCAGTAAACTGGTCAATTTTGTCTCATTCCACATTTGGAATAGCCTCTCCCTCTAATTTTTCTTCTCAACATTTTGCTCCTTCCCACCTACTTAGGCTACACAATATATTACTGCTCTCTGCATGCGAAACTTTTAGCAAAATTTAAAGTGGCCGTGATCTGTACCAAACATTTCTAAAAAAATCAATTGAATTTGATTAGTGGTGATCTTTTCTGGACTTTTTTCAAGTTAAAGGTTATTTATATTTTATCATAACTGCATGTTTTATATTTATCAAAAGCCAATTACAGACAAATAAAGGGTCTAAACTAACAGGTAGTTTAATTAGTTTTAATCATCTTAATTGCTACCGTTTAATACTTTTTATATTAGCTGTCATATTACGAGGTAACCTCTATCAATATCAATTTTATATTTTAATGATAACATTTAAAAATTAAATTTTTTTGTACTGAGATTTTTTGAGGCTTCATCTCTCGTTCCTTTTCTGAGTTACAAATGAATAAATGTTAAGCTGTTCCTTCTCTGAGGTTTTCTTAATAGATTACTTATTGTAATTTTTGCCTTTGAAGGGGTTTCTGCATGTAAATAATATTCTTGCCCAAAATCTTAAAGGAACGTTCGAACACGTTTTATGAATTAATTCCATCCGGGAACAGAAGTTCATAAACCTTTCCTCCATTCTAATTTCAGTTCTCCCTTTTGGATCTTCCATTCCTCACGAACGACGAGAATTCATGGCGCGTTCGGAAGTTGGACGCCGCGCAACGAAGACAAAGCGGCAACAACAACAACAACAGCAAATTTCTCAATGAAGATAGTCACTCTTCAAAACAAAAATTCCCTTTTTTCTGGGCGATCGTCGTTGGCTGTTAACGCATCACTTTAATCACATTTTCTCTTATCTATGAAGAAATAGGGAGCGTCGGGGGTCTTGAAGAAGAAGATGACGATCAGATGGGATCTCGAAATAGAACTGACACCTTTTTCCTCACCCCTTCTGCCACGACCGACAGACAGACCCAACATCATGGATGGCTGGGAGGCAGTTGGTTGGTCGAGAGGGGATGGGTTGATTTTTCTCACCAGCCAAGGTTACAGCCTCAAGAAGAGACAGACAGACAGACAGGCGGGCGGACGGACGTGTGTGTCTTAAGTCAAGGCACAAAACCATCTTATTATGCACGGCTATGCCTCTCCACCTTCTGGGGAGGAATATTTGCAAGCGACCGCGCTCCAAGAGAACTTTTAATGCTACGACGACGACGATCCACCAAAAACAGACAAGACGACTAATAAATTTCAAATAGCAGCTGCTCTGACTTTCTTTCTCGCCTTTATTATTCCACGTGCGATTGACGCAGACATTTTCTTCTTACGACTTATTATCTTCTTTATTATTATTTTGCTTCGAAAGTTTCAACTTCTTTCTCCTTTCTCCTCCTCCTCCTCCTTCGAGATGGAGTTCGCCGACGACGATTGAAATCGTTCCACCAAGCTGTGACTAATCCCTCATCGTCTCTCGAGAAGCTCTTCTTCCAACATGTGTAAAAGTAAGTTTCAGTATGAAAAAGTGGATTTTAATACCGTGTTAATTATAATAGTTATCGTTATAAAATTATTATAATTATTAATAAGAATTTTGTTTTCGGCTTACATTAATGGAAAATTAAAAAGGATGTGCATCATTTGAAAAATAAAAAGTAAACAATAGCAGATCAGAAACTCTATTCAATTACTGTTAATAATACATCTTCTGGTTTCATCTCAATAAAATACTTAATCAAAATTATTGTTTGCTTCATTTTTAAAGCAGCCAAGCCTCTTTTTTTTGGATGAAACTAAGTTTAAAAAACAACAACATTACATTAAGATAGTTCTCGTTAATATTAATCAAACGCATAATTCTTCAAAAACTCTACGGATTTTGGATATGCATATGAGATTTAGTAGGACAGACCTTGCGTGCTGAAGTTTTAAGCAGTGACGCTCTAAATATATGACTCTATTGAGTTGAATTAATGGAACATTTGGAATCGCCTGTTTTCACCGATTTCATTTTCTATTTATTCGACATAATAAATAACCCAAAATAATAAAATTATGCCCACAAAAGACATAAATCAATAAAATTCGCATTTAACAAACAAAAGCGAATAGTGTATATTTCTTTTTAAATTAATTACAAGAAATAATTTTAAAAAAATCATAAGCGCTCTTAGTTCCTTAATTCTTTGCAAGATTAAGTCACAATAGATTATATAATAAATATTTAAAAAAAATTTCAGAAAACATTATAGGAAGCTTTCCCTTTATATGTACATGATTCTCCGTAATATGAAGTCCGTAGAAAATCAGAACTAAACTGATGTAGCCGTTAAAGAGTTTCGCGTATTTCTAATATCTCTCCGAAAATAGCAATACACTTTCGATTAAATTTCTATATATTGCATTGGCTAAATTTACAACCCCATAAGTCAACGTGTAGGTCTCCTAATGAAAAAAAAGATGTTATCAAGAGCTTATTACGTCTCAACACGGCTAAAAATTGCTTAATTTGGAGAATATAATTAGTCAGGAAGAAGAAAAGGGAAGAACATTTAAATTAATCAGAAGGAAGGAAGGAAAAAGGGGGAAAGTGCACGCAAAGGCAATAAGAGAAATGATTTATTTAAAGAGTCAACTTCTCCTTTTTTTTATTATTTTGTTCTTTCATTAATTTTAATTTTCTGCACTCTAATATTTCTTTTTCCAAATATATACTCTGCATGTGCTCGTTTTATGATCACGTTTCTTTTAAAAAATTAATGTTTAAAGGTGTAAGAAGGAACTAGAGGATGAGAGGATGGGGCAAAAAAGCAAAAGTTTTAAGAAAAACTTAATTTCAAAGTGGCTGAATTAGTATGCAAATATCAAGAAAAGTTTACACTTAAAAACAGGGATAACCCTCATGACAAATTTTCTTCTACTGGTCGAATTTGATCTTTACGGAGACTGCACAGGAATGGTTCTTTCTACAAAAGAACTTTGGGATACGAGTACTGCAAATGGTATATAATGTAATAGCCTCCCCCTCCTTTTTCCTTCCTTTGCTCCTTAAGATCAATCGTAAGCACATTTTCGCCATTGTTATTAGTAAAGTATGCGGAAACTTCCTTGGCAACGGGGCGAGCAAACGATTCCACGTGGCGCTCAAGTGTTAAAAACCAAACTGGAAGTTTTTATGTCGCTATGGCAAGAAGGAAAAAGAAGCAAGGAGGGGCTCCCCACTTCACTCTCTCGGGCGTCTCAGCAACCGACTTGGCAACGGACCAGCCGAGAGAAAAGGCGCCATGGTGATCGGCCGAACCGACGACCCAACCTTTTTTTTCCTTTCTTTTTTTTTTTTTTAAATCCCTTTTAACATTCTCCATCCTCCTCCTCCTTCTTCTTCTACCCTTTTGCCCACCCAGTGGCAGCAGCCGAATATTTCGCACTCCCATAAATCGTCGACCGCTTTCCCGCGAGAGCACTCCGCTTCGCTCGCTGCCAATGCCGCCGAACGCAAAAAGGCGAAAGATAGAAGGGGTCGATCGCACCCGAGCTGACTAAGCAGCAGCAACAGACGGGGTGTTTATTATTTTGTCGCTCGAAAAGTTTATCAAAATTAAGCTGTTGCGATGGTTAAATATATATATAAAATATTTAGGAAGGAGAAAAACGATTCTTTAAAAAAATATCTTAAAATATTCCGGGGGAAAGTTTATAACATCCCAATAAAATTTAAAATGTTAATATTGTTTATTTGTTGTTTTATTTATGATGAACGACTCTTTAAAAAGGAGCCATTGCTTCCTGCGTGTGATTCATATGTCTGGGAATGCATTAAAGCCACGTTTTTCCTGTTGCATAACTGTAACAAAAAACTTTCTAATGTCAGAAATCCAAAGGAATTCAGTTATCAATTCCAAAATGGAGTTCTAGTGATCATTTCCTACTTTTCATTAACACGCCTTTCGCGTAAACTTTCTTTCCACGTGGATGCTATTCTCAATAGGGGAAGGTTGACAAATTTTTTCTTATTACTCTCTCAACAAATGATTTAAAACTGCAGTCGAATGCTTTACTTTTTCAACTGAAATGAAACAGGAATTCTCTTCTTAATCTTCCAACCTCAATAAATAAAACCATGGACGCTGTACTCAATCATCTTCCTCTCTTTTCAAACAACCGCAATGCTTCAAAAATAAAAATTAGCCTAGACTAAAATTTTGTTTATTAATGAATAATTTTATACTCCTTTATAAATTGAAAAAGATTAAATAATATATGAGAGTTTTTGAAGAAAGAATTGAATGCTTTTAGTATAATGAAATTCAATATGAACAACTGGAAGAAAACTTGATGTGCATTTTTAGACTCTTTATTTTAATTTTGGACATCAACAAAATCTTCAACCATTGTTGTTTTCAAAAAATCTCCAGTACTCCAGTTCTCAACTTTAAAAAGAAAAAAATTCAAATTGCACATCAAGTTTTCTTTCAATTCTTCATTTCATCAATTCTTCAAGACTTCAACTCCTCTTTCTTCAAAAACGTTTTCTTCAATTTTCGCAACTATAATTCTTCGAGTTCTTCATACATCAATCATCTCCTTTTCTGCAAGCCTCCAATTCTTTCTTCAAACACTCTCATTATATTCATTGGTGAACTCTGTTTTATTATTTAATATTTTCAATTTATAAAGGAGTATAAAATCATTTATTAACAAACAAAATATTCATTTAATTTATGTATATGATAGAATTAAGTTAGCTAAAAAAAAAGTTAGAAAAAATTCATATACGCGGTAATCTTCGTATATAAAGTTTAGTATCATCGTAATTTCGCATTATTTCAATGGGCAACTGAAACTGCGGTTCAATTTGCTTCAATTCCACGAAGAGGTTTCGCTTCAATTTGCTTCAATTCGCTCGCTGCACTAGACATAGGAAAAAAATTTTATGCTTTTGGTAATAATCATATATCGACTGTAAACCTTATATAAAAACGACGTAGACGCTCCTAGATGAGGAGGGGAAAGGCACAATACGTGTTTTGCTACGGAATGAATTGTTAAAGATAAATATTATTTGAATGAAAAACGGTTAAGCAAGCCAGGAGAGAAGATTCCATAAAACCAAAGCTATTCCATAAACTTAAATTTATTTCCAATTTCGTTAAAAGAAACATTTTTCTCCCTTTTTCTATGTTAAGTTTTCAACTCTTCACCATGAACAGTCTTTTAAAAATACTTGGATGAGGTGTCGCTCCATCATCGAAGAGCGATTGATTTTCGATTGAGATAAAAAACTGACGAGTTCTTGTTCTCCTAAAGTGACAGAGAACGAAAGGGGTTCTGCTGTTAAGTCTCATGAAAAATAAATGACTCAAGTTGACTCAGAACTACACGAAAAAGAATTAATCGAGACTTGTCATTCAAACGATCCCAAAGTATAAAACACGTGGATTCTCAAAATGCCGAGTAGACTCGATTACTCTTCGACAACATGGAAGATGAGTAAAATATTCAGGAAATATGTTTTACAAAGAAGAGTTCGTACCATTTTAATTGTTTCGTTGGTTTAGGTTAGGTAAATATTCCCATAATTTTACATTTTCAAGTAATTCTTTCAAATCTTTTCCCCTCCAACAAAAACAACAACAAAAATATTCAATTATTAAATTAAATCTGCTCCTCCATTACAGATTATCCCACTAATTCCATATTTACTTAAAAAGACGAGTTACAGTTGAGGTACGTTTAAGTATATCGCAATCCTGAAGGAAAGTAACACAAATGATAAATCATAGAGCACAACTGATGAAGCGACAACAGAGCAGGATGATATCTCATCAATCAGTTTACGGACTGCTTAGTAAAAATAAATAAATAAATAAATAAATAAATAAATAAATAAATAAATAAATAAATAAATAAAAACTGAGTTCAAAGTAAAAGCTTTTCTGCAGGTGATAAACAATTTTGCAAATCTTTACAATTTCCTTAAATTTTAGAACTTTTCATATTGATTTCCATTTATAGATTTCTGGTGTTAAAATTAATCCTATTCCGTAAGTAAGCAAGATTAATATCAAATTCGTATTCTTAAACGACATTCCACTATTTCTTTCAGTTATCAATTGATAATATATATTAAAATCCAATAGTATCCTAAGGTATAATAAGAAGGAGAAGGGCGTTGAGATACCCCTCATAAACGTTTGGGGATTCGACATTGATCAGTCAGCGATTCACGCCATTCGATCAGTGCCACGTGGAACTCTTTCTCTTTTTGGTCGAAATCTCCTAGACAAACCAAATAGATTCGAACCCAATGCCTCAATGTAATGAAATAACTAAGATTAATGCTGAAATTCGCTATATCGCTAAGCTGCTACCAAAATTTCAAGCGAAAATGTAATATAAAATAAAATTACAACCAAAGTTAAGAAATTAATAAGACTTAATTGTCTTCTCAGAAAATTCATTCCAAGTAGATTAATTAATTGCAAATACAGTACAACGAGTTTCTTCGGAATCAGGCTCAAAAAAAGAATCCTTTTATTCGAGGGTTCAAGGATATCCAATTTTTACAACTCTGAGATGTTTTATAGGCTGCAATTTTCTTACTGCTCGAGAGACTATTTTTTTAAATTCCGTTTTAAAGCATTGTGAACGAAAAAAAAAAAACTTAAATCATTTGACGCTAAATCAGTTGTTTCCTTTTATAAACTCAAATTTTGAAATGATCGCATAAATCATAACTGCAGTTAATTTAAGAACTCTTTTTTGATCCATCCTGTAAAAAGAGTTATCCATTAGCAAGAATTTTAGAGCAACTCTGAACAAAGAGAACCTCGTACAAGAAATATACGAGGCAGAATGCAAAGAAGAAGTTTTAATACATTAAAGGAAGAAATAGATATTTCAGAGATAAATATAAAGTGTAGAAAATACAGAACGATTCACTAGATAGATAAACCACAGGCAATTCAAGTCAATTTACTTTAAAGTAGGGCATTTTCATTTTTAGTTCCAGTTGAAGTAAACCATTTTTCAATAAAAAAAAGTCAGATTAAAATACTGAGAAATATTCTGCATATTTCGATGAATGCTAGTGAATCACTGATACGTTGGAAATAGAAAGAGAAGCAACCAACCAGAGATGGAAAATATATAAGCTAAACGAATTGGTCTTTTGGCTGACCAAAGCCCGACGCAGGAACATAACATTACGTTTTCTCAAGAAAGTAGTCATTCAAACTTACATTCTACGGTAATCAACAAAAGTATTCATAAATTACAAAACTACTACTTTAATATTTCATAAAATGTTAAAACCAAAATGAAGATCATTAAAATTAAAGCCGTAAAATCAATCCAACTTACTTGACGGTATGTCCTCATCTGGAGATTTGTCATAGATACCACATGAATAAAAATACTGATATATAAACTTACCTGCAAAATTCAGCAAGGCATAAGACATTCATTTCAAAGTGAAACTTAAAAGCAAGATAGTCATTTCATACTCTATGTGATTCAAAGCTAGTCCAGTAGTAGATTTCACCGCTGTTAAGGTGCAACCCGGGGAAAGTTAGCAAGTTGTACAGTTCTCCTCGTATGATGTAGTTCTTAACTATACAACCTACTACCTCACACTGGGTACACACCACTGATCACTCAAAATTTCCGGTGGATGTCTCGATGGTTGCTCCTCGTTTGGTTCTGTCGAAGTCCTTGGGAAGTTACAGAAAGCCAATAGGTGTGATACAAAAAAGGCAAATAGATTCCGAAGGCTAATGCCGAAAAATTTTAACATTAACCATCTTCAAGGAAAGTTTAATGAAAGGAGTGAGAGAAAGGAGACATAATGTCAGTTGATAGCCTGATTCAAGGAGCTTATGTAAGCTACGAATAAGATCGTATAAGATTGAAGAGTGGCATTGTAAGCCATGAAAAGAGAAGAATACAAGAACGTTTAGCTTTTGTGTGTTCGTCTTCTGCTGAATGATAAATTCTCGTCTTCAAAAGACGGAAAAAGAGAAACCACCTCGTTTGAAAACATACGCGAACAGAAAAGAGAAAAGAAAGAGTGACAGGTAACACAGTTACAAAAAAAAAAATAAATTAAAAGGAAACGGTGGAATAAAATGGAAAACTGTGTCAAACAAATGGAAAAAAAAAACAAAAACAAAAAAAAAAAAAAAACAAGAGAAAAAGTTGCCTTCCATTTGTCACTGTCATCATTTTATCCGATTCATTTGAATGATTGTGACCCACACGTATATAGAAAGGAGCCAGCAACAGATTTCAGTGAAATATTTATGAGCGCTTATTAAATTAACTGCGAAATATAAATAAAATGTTTAATTTATTATTCTCATAATCATCATTACTATTAATTACCATAGAAATTGCTTATTCCACATGTTTATTGCATGCTGTCTTGCATCTAAAGAAGCTTTCAAACAAGCTCTTCATTTCTTTTCATTAATCTAATACTTTAAAACCTTTCTAATAAATTCAGTAGCTTCACCGAATTTTCTTGGAAGCTTAAAATAAGGGCACTTGAGTTTAAAGAGAGCGAACACACAACAAAAGGCTTAAAAAATTTTTAAAAAGAGAGATAAGCGTAAAGGATACATAATGGTTAATAGTTAATGTTCACAGTAAAAGTGGTGGCTTTCGTCCTGGTAATTTGTTTTTTTACCTGAATTGTTTGCAACTCAACGACTGGTGGCAGGATTTGTTTTGAATATGGTGTCTTTTATTTTTTGGGGATGAATGGTGGTGGTGGTGTTGTCGGCAACCACAGCAACATAAGCCCCGTAGAATCGAGCTTGTGAATCTCTGGCGAACACAAGTTCGGATCTACGGGTTTAAGCAGCCTGGCACTTTCTCTTTTGACATTTCCTCTTCAGTCTTTGCTTCACAAGATCCTAAGTCTTTATGCACTTTCTTTCAAGAATATTAAAAAAACTGGAAGATAGTCTTACTTACTGGATGGCAGGCCTATGGAAAGACTTCATGAAGCTTCTGGAGAACGTCACTGCTAGATACATTTTTACAACTATTACTACTACACAGGTATTTATTAAGTCAAAAGGCAAATCACATTACAATTATTATAACCAAGAGAAATCACATATTAAGAGAAAAATAAACTTATATACTAATTCCTCCGTTTTATCTTATGAATTTTAAGAAAGAATGCGGTATAAATGTCCATGCCATTAAGTTTACACTTCTAATTTCTTCTATTATTTAGGAGTCAATTAGGTACATAAAGGCTCAAATAAGTTTAAAACGCCTAGTGTGTGACTATATAAAAACTTTTTCCGGAAAATTCCACAAAAATTCCTGTGTGTAAACGAAGAACTGGAATGTTTCTAATTATGTGGTTACTGGTAAACGATACTATTTGAATCTTTTACAGTACTTAGCAGTAACTATAATGTCCATAAATCATTTAAACGAAAATAATTTTTCTTACCTGAGTAAATTTCAAGTGTAAAAAATTTAAAGGCAAAGACAGACACAGAAGCTCAACCAGAAATCAATTTCATTCTTGTGTCTGCAATAAATAAAGAGGAAAAAACGTAAATTATTAATTTTTGTTAAATACATGAATTTGTGCTAATTATGTAAATTTTAATGATCCACATAATATCTATAGGAAATTTTTAAAAATTTTATATTTATCACTCAGCTTAAATAATTTTTTGAATAATATTTAGAAATGATCTTAAAATAAAATTTACATAGGAATATAATAGAAGTTAAATGTGAAACTTAAGAAATGCCCTTCAGCGTCTAGACAAAATTTGTAAGGAATCCGAATTTAAAAATTATTAAAAAAATTTGAATTAGTATTCTGAGTTTATAGCACTAAGTGTAATTGATAAAATACACTTTGGTTTTGAATATACATTTTAATTTCCTTTCCATTTTAAAAATGAGCAGGACACTTCTAGAAAATTTCTAGGAACCCCCTGGAGAGATCCTTCTTCCATTCTTTTTTATTTTGACTTTCGCTTAAAGTTGCTTGAATTTAAATCAATGCTTATTTAAGTGAGTTTTGCAGAAATATTTTTTTGACCTTAAATGGTAAGCAACTTCTCTCGTGTTATGTGTTTCCAAGGTAAAACTAATTCAGAACTGATTTTGTGCTAAATGTCAATTTTTCTAATTTTAAACAATTATATTCGGAATAGCGAAATGTTTTTAATTTCCCCCCTAACTGATGTAGATACTAATATTTCCGTAGTTTCGGATATTGTTTACACCTACACACTGTTTATTCGTTAGACGCTTTACAAGATATAGCTGTTTGTTATAATTTTGGATGTTATGCAGTAATAATTGACTTAGAGAAACAGCAAGAAAACACTGGTTTTACTGGCAGCATAAAAGAGAATCAATAGAAGAAACCAGCATCTGTGTAACTACAACAATACAAACGCACACTTGCGTAACATAGCAGAACGTGCCAAAGGAAATGGTGGTTAACATTAGAAATTATAATACCCTCTTTTAATCTAAACACCGTTAATAACAGCGACACTTAAAATAATATAAAAAAACAATCAATATCCTATTCTTAGAAGTGACATTCACGTTATTTGTGTTTATATATATTTTAGACATTATTTTCGATGATTTCTATAATATGATGGAAACGTACTTTATGTACTTTGTTCTTCTTCGATACGCTGGATCGAGTGCAACTTTATGGGAACTTAGATTGTCATTATAAATAATTGTTGGATCTTGCACGAACCCAGGGAGGCCAAGCTCCTCGAGTTGATTCCTGAGACACACTGTTTCTTTTGGTGCAAAAGTGAGAGCCACATACTCTGCAGTAGAGGACTCATACTAATTAGAGGACAATACGACAACTGGTTATTTCTTTAACCTCCCAAGAAATGGGTGCACCACCAAGAATAAACCTACACCCAGTAATTGGCTTTAAATAATTTTTGTTAGATAGAGTCTGAAAGGCAAGTAGGTTTAATGTAGTTAGGTTTAGCTTTTAGAGTTAAGTTCCAGTAGGTGTGTAAAACTTAATTGGGCTTAACGTCGGAATTCTATTACCGGATCAGGTCCTCTTCTTATCTTTTGTATGGCGCAGTGGTGGCGTGCAATACCCATAACATTTTGGACTTCGTGCAGTAATAAGTGACTTGAAGAAACAGCAAGTAAACACTGCTTTTACGAGCAACATAAAAGAGAAGGAATAGAAGAAGCATGTAACGCATGCATCTTCTATCAACAAAACAATACAAACCGAATGCCCGCCAAAGGTATTTAGGATCAGAATCAATGAAGGGAAATTAAGATTAGAAATTTCATCGACTGTGGTTAAGATTAGAAATTACAACAATATTTAACAGCAATAATTAAATGATGATTAAAAACCAGTATAAGACAAGGAAAACTATCAAAGATACACGCTTGACTCAAAAATCCCTAAAATCATTAAAAATCAAAAATTAATGAAATTCATTAATATATATATTTATTTATTCATTAATATAATATGTATATATTTATTTTCAAAGATGCTCGTACTCACATTTTATTTTGCAGTTGTGTTAACCAAAAATGAAGAACAATTTAAGAAGTCATAATATAAAATTACATGAAAATTAAAAATTTACCACAAACAATATTCTGAAGTATCACTGAAGACCAAAAAAGATAAAGAAAGATACAAACGATCAACCTAGAAAGTTTCTTACGATTAGGTTTCAATAACAAGCCCAAAAAATACATATTAACTCTTTGTTATTAAACAAGAATTTCGTACAACTCCGTGAAGAGAAGAAACACAGTCTTAAAAATTTAGATTTACGTGATTTAAGTAAATCGTCCAAATGTGAGTTGCCTCCCTTTATGAAGAGAACACAAAAAAGTGATGAAAACTCCAATTACACTCCATCTTTTAAAAATTAATAATTACTGATTTATAAAAACAATTAAATGTTAAGCTAAATAGCCAAAATCTACTGACAACATGCAATAATAATAGGATGTGTGTGGGTTATTAAATGTATAAATCCGCAGATGTGAGTCCACTGTATTTTTGTAGTAAACAAGACCATAAATTTCTATAAAAATCCAAATTTTTATATTACTGGAAAAGGTCTTAATTATTGGGAGAAACTAGATTGCTATGATAACGTAAAACTGCAAACATAACCTCGTATATACGAAACAAAACTATCCAAACACATTCGCTCTCTAGAGAATAGTTCAGATAATAGCACTTGAATGTATATATATGCAATTTAAAATGAAGACTATTTTATCTCGGAAATCTGGATCTATTACCGTTAATAGATATAAACATGAAAACAAAATCCGTACGAACCTATAAGTCTGGTGAGTCTGTATTGCGATGCAATAAATCTACAAAAAATTTTCGCAATACTCGCTTACTGACAGCAAATATGCTGGAAATCATGCATAGCCAGAATAGTTGCTCATTTTTACTTAACTACAAAAAAAATTGCTCGCCTGTACTTGTAAGCTACCAATTCACATTTTACCTATGAATAAATAGTACAAACAATAAATACTTATAAAAATAAGGTAAATGCTAAATAAGTACTAATTAAAGTAGGAGAAGAGTAATTTTTCAGATCAATGTTTGTGGAAACCGGTGTAAAAATGCCTGAGTCAATGAATTCCCATAGGTGAGTCACAGCAAAAACTGATTATTACAAAAAGCTTTTGTATGCCTACATAAACCAACACTTTTATCAAACACATTTTATATACACATAAATATTTATAAGTATTTGACGCTACTTCAATCAATTTCGCACTGAAGTTTTTCAATTGGCCAGTGATAGCAGGTTCGGATAATGCTATAACCCTATAGGGCCATGATATGTCTATGCAAAACTTTTCGGTTCATCGATCATCCTATCATCTTCCCAACCGAACTTAAGTGTATCGAATATAAACAAAACAAACCTTAACCGAGACAACATATTATTATTTATCAATCCAACAGCATAATGCGCTTTTGAAAAACTGCAGATAGATAACTAACTACAGGATAGTTCACTATTAATTCATATATATCCCTATATAGTAAATATATCCTATATTTTAATTTGATTTTAATGTAATAATATGCAGCGTATCAGAACTCGTACCTAAGTGCTTTGAAAATGGCGTAAATTATAATTATCAGCGAAATTCATCTAGTGAACCACTATGTGCAAAAGAGCAACTATTTCTAAAAGCAATGCCATTGTTTTGGAGTATGTAACGACTTCAAAAAAATAAGCCATCAGCGTGGTTTTTCTGCGTGAAAATAATTACATTTAGAAATCTTGCATTCCTAGATCGAAGGACTCATGGGAAACTACAGAAATATATCTTATAAACATCTCAAATGAATTTGGAAATTTCCCCTCTTCTCCAATTGGTCGTTCGTTCGCTTTGGTAGTTTGAATGCCATTTTTCACCCCCGTATTCAATGTACAAATCCGTATACATTTGCAAGTACATGAAAATAAGTCGTGCGTCGTCGTCGATCGAAACGCGCCGTGGTTATTTTCGCTTCCTACTCGGGTGGAGGTCGTCACCATGAACACCGACGGCGGCGGCCACTCCCCTTCGTTTTGACGGATTCCTCGGGGGCAACCAGGTAAACAAAGACGACGGATGGACGGAGGAGGAGGCGGCAAGCAAGCGTCGGTCGGTCGTCTGGGGTTGCTGCAAACACCTTCGATTGTCTACTACCGCCAAGGCCTCACTCGCTTCCTCCTCGCCACCGACGCCGTCCAGGTAACAAACACAAGGCCACCGCCGAGGTCACTCTCGTCGAAAGGACGGCCAGCCGAGGTGCAAATCGATCGACACATTGACGGATCACCGTCTTTCGGACGCATTCACGTCCACGATCATCTATCTGTCGACAAGTGTCAGTCAGAACCCATTAACAAGCCCTTCTTCCTCTCTCTCCTTTGGTTTTCACATATCTTCATCGCCTTAAACATTTATCGAGCTCTCTATGAATTCCGGAATTTTCACAATGCGTGATTACATGTTCGGAAACGATACAAGAGGATTTGAGAACCAAAACGTCCTTCGTCTAACTAGACGTCTGGATTCGAAACGGGAAAAAACAGAATTTACATAATAACAGTGTGATTCATACAAATAGACATGCACGCATTTTTCCTCGTAGGAAATATTCCATAAAACGGATTTGATTGTCTCATAAGCTTCAATTAGACTTTCAGTCAAGGATTTTTGAGATTCCAAAGTGATCGATTCTTCCCGATTTACTTCCGGTAATTTCATTTCTTATAAAGATGATGCTCTAAAATGCATGTTTTCTAGAAAATTTAATTGTACAATGATTCACTCGATATTTGACCAAGATATTTGTTGTTCGTTAATATGCGCCGCAATTTTATGATACCTGCAATTTTTATGTGGACTAAGATTCGAGTTGAAGTATGTACACACACACACACGCACACATATATATAATTAAAATTAAAATCATGTAATTTCTTATATGGTTTTTATTTTATTGCATTAACATTCTAACAACTTTATCAAAACAAATTTTCGACTATTCCGCCACATACTTCGATGCATTTTTTAATTCTCGTGAGAACGTGGTGAATCGCGCGCCTGAAGGCATCTTCACGTTCTCTTATTTGGTCCACAGCATCTGTTATACGTGCAACACGTTCGTCTCATGTATTGACTGTAGTTTTATAAATCTCATACTTTAACCAAACCCATAAGCAGAAATCCAAGGGAGTTAGGTCGGGTGATCTTGGTGGCCAACTAATTGTTCTACCGCGATCCAGCGATTAGGAAAACCTGCATTTAAGTGTTCTTGCACTTAATTTCAAACAGCTGTAACTCAGAAACCATTAATAAAATATTACATGTTTACAGAAAGTTTTTGACTTACAATAACTCATTCTATACCCGCACGAAATATTGACCTTTCCTCCCGGGACACAGTTTAACTCAAAAACTGTATATATTAATATACAAAATTAAGCAAATGACATAAAAGATATGAAATTCTTGATAGGCAAGAAAACCCTAGGATAGTTGGTGTATATGTGCAAAAGTAATAAAAATAAAAGAAGAGTCAACGAATATTTAATTCCATAACCTGGAGTAAGAATATAGTAAACACTATACGATGAGAATAGTTGAATGTTTCTAGCATTCTGTTTTTCAACTTTCTCTGTCTCAAAGTTGAATATATATAAAAAAAAATAGATACATCCTCAATATTTACATTTAATATATGAAATAGTTATTTTACATCATAATAATATACCTTATCCTTATATTCAATACTGATTGAAACTTAAAGCTTTAATTGCTATCCAACCAAAAAAAGTTTTAAAATCCATTTTTCTTTATAATTCAAAGGCTGTCTTGCCGTGTCTGTGCGAGATATTCAGTCTCATACCTTCCCTTTCCCTTCCCTTCATCTATTTATTTCACCCTGACAAACCAAACCCTGCTTCTATTTTGAGGATAAAAATACACCCAGACAGCAATTAATTTGAATGCAGTGTAAGTGCTCTGGGTGAGTGACCAAACCAACTGTTGAACCAGGCAGAGGAAGGATTGGTCGACGGCCGACGAGGGGGTCACTTTCACTTCCCTTTGGGCTCTCTCCTTTTCTACCTTTTGTTTATTTGTTTAATATATGACAGTCAAGCGGAGAAAGAAAGTGAGATAATCATACAAGAGGATATGTAGGTCACTCGGATGCTTTCCCCTAACGGAACCCATTCAGACTCCTTCCTTTTTTAAGCTACCCTCCCCCCTCCTCATCATTCAGACACAACCACGGTCACAAGAGAAGGGTTTATCGGGACGACGTCGACGACGACGAGGAAGAAGGGTTGAGGAGGGGATATGGAATGGACACAGAAACCAGAGTGGATGAAGGAAGACGGACGAAGGAGGAGACCGATGCCACCGAAGGAACATTAAGAGGTGAATAACCTCGGCTAGGTAGCGAAAAACTGGTCATAGCTTCTCTCTCTTGATTTTTCAGCCCACACCTCCCTCCTTCTCCTCTCTCTCACTTTCACTCTCACTCCAGTCTCCCCCCCCCTCTCTCTCTCCTCTCCTCAGTGCACTGGGGTTATCCCATCCATATTTATGAGGGTAATGATGAGATGCATTGAGTTCTCATTGTTCTCCAGTGCGAGACCTGCATTCTATTATGTGGCCATGCATCGGAATTCTAATTCTCCACCGGCCTCCGGCTTTCGTCGTCGTCGTCTTCCTACACTCTTGTAAGAACAAAGTGGAGAGAAACGGGGAAGGGAGGAAGCACAGGCAAAGGCGAGACTCGTCTCCTTATAAATTCAGTCAATTACGCAGAATAGGTAACTTCTCAGGCAAAAACCCTCCACGCAACGGGCGTAAAGTGAATACAGCCCTCCTTATAACAAACAATCTATTTCAAGCTATGGGAAGTCATTTAAATATGGGTAGGAGAAAGAGGGAAGAAAAAAATCAAGCAAAAGCAAACCGAGAGCTAAGCCGTATTGCGCTAGTTAATGATTAAAATAATTCTGAGGTCAAAAGAGGAAGGAGACAGCAACCTCAATTGTAAATTTTAATATAGAGAACTGGTTTAATTTGTTAACTAAACATTGCAACGAACAAGGTCCGACGGCGTTACCGCAAAACTTAAAACAAGAGACCAACTTCTTCTAACATCAGCACCAATAGACAAAGTGCACTCTGCATTCACCGACAGTCTCACATTCACCGACTTATTTTTTGAAATAAAATAAAAAAGAACTAATAACACTGTGAAACGGTGGGTGTTTTCTTCTAGCAAGGGTATTCTTCATATTTCCCATTGTAACCGGAAACCTGCAAGGGGATCTAGAATTGCATAACCACCAAGGAAGCCAATGCAATTCACCATCGAGTCTGACAAAAAAAGTTGAAGATATTCCTCCAAAGCCGTATATTTTAAGATGTTTCAAAGAACTAAACAATACAACAAGACTAGAATATGGCCAAAAATAGTTTCCTTATTTTTTACCCACAAAGCGATTCTTTTCAACAAGCATCATACGCTCTGCAGGTAAACTAACGATTCCCATTTGATGGCCTATAACGGCTGAATGAGTTCAAAGCAATAAAATACAATCCCCCATTCTCAATTATCTTTTATATGCCTTTAGAAAATGATTTTTTTAATACCATCTCGTAATGCGAGATCAGAAAATACATGGCTTAAAAGAGACTGACACACTTCTCGAGTTCGTTGACAGTCGACACATTGGCGTTCGACTAATACACAAAATGTTGGCACCGGGATAGCTCGATGACGGAGTGACGATGGGTGGTAGGCACAAGAATGATGCAATTGGAATGTTGGGAGACAAATTCATTTGAGACAAAACTAGCGAACATCCAATTCAAAAACGACCGTCAACATCGACAAGAACATTTGTTTTACGTCAGTCACTTTGCTCGCCGAAGCCAATTAAAGGAGAACTGAAAACTCTTATCATTTGTTATAAAACTAAAGACCTGGAAATTCGACAGTAAGTTAAATCTCGTCAGAAATTCTAAGTTCCACTTTATGTAAAAAAGGTAATCAAGTCGCTTGGCAATTCGCTTAAGTATGCTTTGTAAAGAGCTTTAGAGAAGAAGAGTTTAGCTATATCGCCCGCGACTTTTCACCTGAATTAATGTTAATCATACATTTATCCAGGAAGTCCTATTAGTATAGTTCTATTAAAGGGTTCTGACCCAAAAAGCATGCAAAATAAACGTTTAAGTTTTTCTTTTGAAGGAGCTTTGCAAAGAATACTACCAACAGGTGTGGACTGTAATAGATATTTAAATGTTCTTATGTTGGGGAATGGAGAGAAGTTTAACTATTACATAGCATAAAATAAATATGCTATAGATAAGTTTTTGAGTACCATGTACTTCATATATGCAATTGAATATCAGATCTACTAAACTATAGATTAGAAAACAGAACGAAGGAAATGAATGTCATCAAAAATACTGCAACTATAAATCTTCAATTTCGTTGAACCTTCCCATAATAATAATAGCAACAATAATAATATATTTGAAATAAATTCTAGGCGATTACCGTAATAGAAAACTTCAAGCAAGACTTCTACAAATAGCAAAGGAAACAAACTAATACCACAATTAGCAATACATTACGCTTATTAGGAGCTTTAGCTAAAAGTTACTTATTAGTATGTTTATCCGTCTGGCTGTCCGCCGTTTCATCTAGGTCTTAGCTCGGCTGCATCAACTTAATAGACTTTTTTGTGGAGCCCTTCAAGTCGATTGCACGTGCTAAAACAGTGACTGTTAAGTATACCAAGATAATAGCATGTCATACAATTACAATTACTTTCTGTTTATCATTTAACTATTGTTGACATGGGCACGCGCACGTTGCGATCGCGTTGTCACAGCTAAAGCTCCTTCTTGGATTGTTTGCAAGATTTTAATACTTATTGTAATACATAATTGTGTTATTTAAATAGAAATTGGATTTTATTTTTCTACTTAAATATATCCCAAGCTCTGTCCAAAAATGACCTTCAAAAGCAACGTGATGCGATGAGTCATTTAAATGAATAAACACATGACCTTAAATTTTTTTTTTTAAAAAAAAGAGGATTTCCAGACACCAGAAGACAAATCTAAGTTAAGAAGGATACTGCATGGGAAAAAATTTTTATCCTCTTTCAAATGGCCTTAAACATCATTTGACGTCATGGCTGTCTTAGCAGCAATTAACTCGAGAAATATATATATATTAAAAAAAACAAGTGGATTTTTATGGTAATTACTTTGTTATACACATTCTTAATGTGAACATATTGAAAATGGCCCGACGTATCTAAGAAAAAAGACGTAATCTTATAAAAATAACAGTAAAGCAGTGGTTGCAGTCTATCATGCATATTTATAAAATATATCATTCCAGAAGGCACCGTATGAAAGGCACCTTCAACAAGGACATCAGGCATATAAACGTGGTTCGTGTGAATAAGATATCCAAAACTGAACTGACATAAATTTTTGTGAACATAACTATTGTGTTCTACCTAATGTTATATCTAGCAGCCAAGCTAGTCCTGTATGGGTATTCATGGAAAAATAAACTTATGGGCATTTGTTATGAGCATATTATTACTTCTATTTAGGTCATTTCATAAACATTAGCCTTATATTAAAATTACACATTAAAGGGAATGATGAAATGTCTTCCCGAGTTCGTCCGATGCCTTAGAATGAATTTCATGCCTTAGGACAATAATACAAATATGATTTTACATAAGGAATGACTCAAATACAAAAAAATGATGGTTTCCAAACAGCATAAATTTAATGGATAATTCAATACGTACATTCAATGAAATCTTAGATGTATTCGTACAAATAATGCGGCAATGCTTTTATCCCGAGTGTTATTTTCCCAATAAATACACAACAAGAGTTTTCCGTTATAATTCGTGAAATGGAGTAGATATTTTTTTCAAATTCTAACTCGAAGAGTTTGGTTTACAAATCGAATTTCAGAGTGTTTCCCCCTTATGTATTGCACGATGAAAACACGTCCATCTAAGGGCTATGCAATGAATACTGATCACCTTAAGAAACGTGTTCATTCGGTTTTACATCGTACGTTATAGGAACGTTTTAGGAAAAAGGAAAAAAGACGTCGAGAATGTCAAAGTATATAACTTCTATCACAATTAAATGTTTAATTGAGGAAAATCTCTATAAATTCTGATGAACGACCAAAGGAATATGGTTTATAAACATTTATACTAAGGATTACTTATGCCAACGAAATATTAAAAAACACTATTAACAGTCACTTAAATTTAGTGCAAAAAAATCTTCACCACCGAACAGCAGTTGCATATTAGGAAATTTTTCCATTTCCTAACAAAATCAAGAACCCATTATAGTGATTTATTGAGTAAATATACTGTACACATGAAAATGAAAAAACAAACAGTACTATTCAAGTCTGAAACATAAACCTTAGAAGGGGAATCTATTCTTTCTAGCGAAACAGACTAAATAATACAAAATAAAATCTATTATTAGGGATCATAAAAAAACAACATTAAATTTAATGTTTCGTTTTAAAAAAATAATATATTACACAGAGAAACCGGTAGATAAAACTTCTATATTAAATTACATTTAAAAAAAAACATCGAAAGATATTTAAGCCTACATTTGCAGGTTTTGAAAGTTGCATTCTGTAATTTAATCCAAATAAAATCTCATGATTTCCCATCACTACGGTATATAACAGTTCACTATTGCTCTAGCAGGGAGCCTATAAGTCATTTTAAAGCAAAATTAATTGCGAAATTACATTTAATGTGCTTAAAAATCATTATACAATGCATTTCAGTGTTAGTTGACCTCAAAGATGAATTTAACCCGTAAACAAACATTCCTAACTAAGGAATTCGTCGCTTAATTTAGCAATTTGGAAGTTTTTTTTGTTTTTGTTTTTGTTTTTTTAAACCAGAATACAAAAAAATTCTAAACAATGTTTCAGTTTAACTTTTCAAAGCAACACATACTAAAACTTGCACTACTTAAATGTTGCGTGTCTTTAAGAAGAACTATTTGTACTAAGTCAAAATATAATACAGGTTGGCGAAGCAAATAGGTTAGCGAAGCATTTGCAAAGAATTTATTCTTAATTTAATTTTACCCACCGCTCAACAAACTTAATGGGAAAGACGAAATAGTAAAATAAAATAGATTCGGCCTAATTTATCGGTAATTATATCACATTCTCAGAAAATGAAAATTAGAGAAAGTGAAATTTTTAATACAATTTTCAGCCAATTTTCTTTTAATCCTCTATCACATAGAAGAGCACTGGTTTTCCCCTTAGACAATTAGTCACACTGTGATATCAGTTCAATGTTGAAACTTACATCGAACGCCATTATAGCTTCGCACATTCATCCACCGAATTCCAGAGTCCAAGAAAGAAGAGGGAAGATATATTAAATTGAATATATTTAAAAAACTTTTTCGTTTTTACCTATTTAAATTGCTTCAATTGCTACTTCCGTATACGAACGTGTCAAGTTATTACATTAAGTCTGGATTTTTAAAAATCGTGTTTAAAAGTCTCAATGTCGTATTTTAGCAATAGTTGCACCTGGCGACGATTCTAAAATGATAATACAAAAAATTACCTTTCTCCTGAGAACATTCTTAAATCCATTAAACAGTAGCATTTAAATCCTGTTTCTCAGAGGAAATCTACGTGCTGTTAAATTTAAGTTCAAGGCTTTTTGATTTTTTTTTTTTTAAATCAAAAAAAAATATGGAATAAAAACCTCACTTGATACGTCAATTAAATCCTTCTTTAATATCTTACACGAGAAGTTATTCATTTTATTATAACATTTAATTTTTTCACCGTAGCAACAACAGTTGACAAAACAATTCGGATTTCGTGTTATTATTTCAAAAATAATAATCACTAGGAAAGAAGTTCCTTCAAGTGGAAGTTCATTGTCTTCAATCTGAGTTCAAGATAAAGGAAAAAACACTTTTTTTTTATCTCTCTTAGAGGGTTGGGTCTTTGTGTTTACTTTAAAGTGCTATAAAAATGACTTTGATAAAAACCACTGTATATTATTAGTCATAATAAGCATCGATTAACAATATCATGCTGAAATAATTAACTTATCGCTTGGTTGTGATAGAGGTTTCAAGATAAAGAACAAAAAAATTCGGAGTAACTTACGGAGAGCTTTCGTCGGCTGAGAAAGCGAAAAATGAACAAGTTGTCTGTTCGACGAAAAAACGTTCGCAGATCATTACATAACCAAACGTTTCTGTCTTATATCTTAGACAAAAACCTATTAATAGATCCGTCTCAGTCTAATCAATCGAAATAATTGGTCAACGGACCGATGGAATTAAACGACACTCTTGAATACAGGCGGCAAAACGAATTCATTACGTAAGGTTGTTGTGGTTGCATTTCGGTATAGTACATTGGCTCTTTTTTACAACTGACATAGGAATTTCAAAAATATACTAATTTAAATCTCGATAAATCAAATGATAACCCTTATGTCCAAGATCTCCATTCTACCTGATAACAAGTCTAAAATATTTTTATAAATTATTTTACCGCTCCATCGAAATATTTAAATATATATTTTTACCCAATTAAGCAGCCATATGTAGTTGATCTCCGCATTTCCCATGTCCATCAACTGTATAATAAATCCAAGAGGGTTATTTTCCAAGAGACAAGAGTGTGAGATGAAAGGGCTAAATGATTACCCTTTCAAAAGACCACGCCTACCCATAGACCCTAGAGTTAATTGCCAATCAAAAAAAATAATAATAAGGTGAATTCAACAAGAAATAAACCAAAATTAAATAGGGAAATAACTTACAAACCTAATGTTATTCAGTATATGTAAATGACCACTGTAAAGCGAATACAAATACATAAAATCACCGTAATTTCCAAGAAGATTAAAATCTCTACTGATTACTAATACGCCAAAATCTAATCACTACACTTTTCCACCAGCATCTTCAGTTACTATGTCATTCCTTACTTAATTTCTTCCAAATTTCAAATATAAGAGAACATTTTATCTATTAAGTCATTTGCTATGTTGCTTCTACAATCACTTGCTTGGTTACAACTACAGCAATCCCTTTCTAATGATTTGCCCTTTCTCAGGGAATTCATGCTAATACTCCTTTTATCACCTATATCTTCAACAGGTGCAAATCATGAAACTCAGCGACATAGATAATGGCGGTGTAAAGCAGTGACAGATTACTCCTATACCACTTCCTACGCGCAAAAGTATTAGGGATTCTTTAGAGATAAAGGTCCAAAGTCCTTGGGAGGAGGGGAAAAGTTCTTCATTGGGCCCTTGGTTCGTCTGCTTCGAGTTTATCTGTTTAAAATGCATCAATCAAAAGGTGTGCTCCGAAAGCGTTTGGGTGTGTTAAGAAACGAACAGGTGATTTACAATTAAAAGGTGTGACAGGAGGTCTTTCTTATGAAACGCACAACATCGAAGTTGCTTGGAGATGGGTGTAAATGTGCATACGTAGAGATAAGAGATATGCTTATTGATGACAAACATATAATTTTCAATTATAATAACAGCTCTTTTTGTACAATATATTCTCTATGATGGGATTGAAATACCACCTTAAAAGGATAAGATAAAGAGTAAATCTTTAACTTAAAAATTTAATGACCAATTTTTAATCTTATAAAACCGAAAATATTTATATTTTTATAAAAATCAATTAAATCAAAAATCCATCACTAGACCTAAAGAGAGCATCAGAAGAGAATTCAGAATACGTGTGGACAAAATAATACCAAATGTCGATACAAAATGTGATGAATAATATGCTAACATCCAAAAACAAGACTATCAAGAAGTAACTTTTATTCCCAGAAAAACACACGAATAATAATGATAACTAAACAGATGTAAGAAGGAAAAAATAATACAAAAAGAATAAATAAAAGGCAAAACAGAAAGTGAAACTTAAGGCCACCCTTTTCATTTAGGAGAAATTTCTATTACAATCCAAATCTGAATTAACACATTTGCATCTACAAGAGTCATTAAACAGTTACAAAACTTAACAACTAGCAGTACGCTCTTAATAAAAGAGATCCTACGAAAAAATGAGCCGACTGCTATAATTTCAATAATAACGACAACTTACTCAACTCTACTGTATAAGCACAATGAAACATAAGAGAGAACTAGATAATGCATTATCAATTATGTTAACACTAGATATATATAATTCCGCGAATTCTTCCAATGCAAAAAACCTAATCTTGTAGTTTACTTTAAAATATACAAAACGTCAAGAATCATATTTAAATAGATTCACTGTATTTGATTAAGGAATTTAATTCCATTGTATCAGTGAATGTCAGTCAACAGATAATAGACAATTCCTTAGAAAATTTTTTTATGATTACTTCAGCACTTTAAATGGTCAATAACTAGAAATTTTATAATACCCTGATACGGATCATAGAAGTTGCTGATAATTTGATTTCCTAAAACATATCCTCAAATGATAGTAGTTTTCCTATGAAATTCACGAAGACCTTCTCCAGAAAAAAAAATGTCAGAAAAAAATGCTATTTACTTTGTTGATCTTGATGCAGAAGCTTCTAAATTAAGGATAATTTTTTTTATAGCAAAGGATATTTTTTTATTACACTACAAATATGGATTAACAACAATAGGGATCACAACGTTGAAGGAAAACCAATTCAGTAAATTAACAATATATCCTACTGAAACAGTGAATCCACATGATCACACAGACTTACAATGTAGATTGTTATTTCGGCATTAAAAAAAAAAAGTATCCAGAAGTCATTTTCATTAATTTTGTTCGATTAAAGATTTCAAAAAAAATCAACTGGTGGCATCTGTTCTAAGAGTTAGAACAATTTATTAAATGTAAAGACCTATAAGGAAATTTATTAATATAGGAGTATGATAGAAGACTAAGTTTAGATGTCAAATGTCTAGATCATATCCTAAATAGTTTCATATATGAAGAGAAAATTCTCTTAAGAACTGTATAGTTTGTAAAGCCTTCTTTCAGTATCTCTTAAATTTTCTCTCAATAGAGTTTTAAAAACTGTCTCTTTCATTTATAGTTATTAAAATATTAACAATTTCCAGAATAAAAATTTACCATTTTTGCTATGATAAAATCTACTTATTTTTTTTAAATAAATTAATGTATTTGCGTTAAGTTAAAAAATAATATTTTTAATTTAGTAATTTTAACAAGCCAAATTCCAAAATTTATTGTGAGCTTAACTTTCTACTTATAACAATATTATTTAACGCTAAGGTGCGTATATTTTTTTTTTGCTGCAAGTCATTACTACAAGTAACGGGCATGTGAGTTCATCTCAACCCAAAGGAAATGACAGGAAATAAATTTAAAAAAAAAAAGAAAAAATTATTTTGCAGTGAATAATAAAGCAGCTTTAAACTTCATTCTAATTAAGCAGCAGCAGCTATTAGTACTACTATGCAGCAGGGAATTACGATTCTTTTGTGTTGAATTTGCCTGAACTAATTCACTTCTTAATCTAAATCTATATATTGAAACACGAATTCCTTCGGTCACGGATATTAACTTTCATTATCACCTCTATATTAATTAATCTTGTCGCATAATTAAACGAGGAGGAGAAACAAACTCTCTCTCTCTCCTTCTCTTTATAGAAGGGAAAAGGCTACTTGATAATAAACGTTAGCAAATAAAAACTTGCTATACCTATAAAGCTAAAAAAAAAAATTTGTCTATAGTATAAAAGAGTTAAAACTCAAATCCAAATGTTGAAACTCGAAACTGCAAACACATGGATCAATAAAACAATTCAATATAGATTCTAAAATCGTTACAAATGAACGACACCCTTAACAGGTTATTAAGTTAATCCCTTAAGGAGGGAGTTCAAAAATCAAAACTGGAGCATTAAGCCAAGTTGTACTTATAATTTTGTTTGAGGTTTAATTTAAGGGATTAAAGATCCATTCCTCTAATAATTTTAGATACAAAGCCACCATTTTCTTTCTTTGCACAACATGAAAATTTGAGTTTCATAGTTATAAGTTAGTATTCAAACATGACCTATTTAATTAAACTTTTAATTCTCTAAATACTTTACTTTTAAAAAGTATTTTTGGGTAATAAGCAACAAAATATAGTTGCTCATCGTGACTTAATGCTATTCAAACTTTTCACATAAGCATCTGTTTCTCTAAGAAATGTAGTACAATATTCTTAAAAATGATTAAATTAGATGCACACCTTAGCGAATATACAATAAATTAATAAAAAAACATATACGAGCATTAGATCTATTAGGATTTTTTATCCTGATCTACTTGGAAAATGCATGAGGCGATTAGTCCAGGCAACAAAAGGATTCTTTTGTTAGGAGAGAGAGAGAGCAAAAACGAGGGAAGCAGGCGAGTCGTTGCATAAAGAGGTCTGAAATGCAACGCGCAATGAGAGATCGAAGCCCCAAAAAAGAGCGCGAAAGACGAGTATAGTTGGAAGAGAGAGAGAGACGAGCTGCTCACCGTTCGGAGGGAAACGGCACAAGAAAAATATCAAAGGAGGAGAAAAATTTGAGCGCGCGCGTTATGATCACCCACCTCCGTGTCTACCAATCAGAAGTCGCAATTATGGTCGATCCGTTCCAGTCAAATTCCAAGGCCAGCCGCAACGGTTGAGTTACGGGCGCGGCGACCGTTACAAACACGTGGGCGTCGGTGGTGGCGGCAGTGGCGGAGGAGAGTGACCTGGCGGAGAAAGGACCCCTCGCCTTCGGAATGCGCGGCCGTTAGCCATCGCCAAAAACCCCTTTCGACTCTGCCTATGACGAAATTCAAACTACTGTAACCACGAAAAAACGCAGGCATCCGACAAGAAAAATCCTCCGGGGGTAATCTCTCTCTTGGCTGGTGGTGAAATCGCCTCGTGACTTAACACAGTGAACCAATACACGTTTATTTCCCTCCCTCCCTACCTTCCCACCACCTATAAACTACTCGAATGTCTTCCTTGCCTCCCTCCTCAAACTACCCCCTCCTTATTTTAAAGGTTGTCTTTCTTCTTCTCGTGTGAGTGATTCACGATCGACTGCGGTCTCATAACCCATTACCCCCCCCCCCTCCTTACCCCATCGTTAGCGACCCCACTTTTAACTCTTCCCTGCCATTTTATTTCTTTATCAGTGATCCATTCTCTATATACCTGGACAAAACAACAACATCCAAAAAAAATTATGTATTTTTAAACTCCTAGCATGAAGAGGAAGCGCAATCGTGAATCATAAGTTGAGATTAAAATATTAAAAAAAAAAGCTGACCGAGAAAGACAGAGAGAGAGACAGAGAGAGAGAGAGAGAGAGAGAGAGAGAGTGAGTGAGTGAGTGAGTGAGTGAGTGAGAAGTAACCCCTTTCAGCCGTCTTGACCAAGTGGTGGCTTCCATCTTGAATCGAGAATGACCGTTATTTTTCAAAAGCTCGGCGGCGTCCAGACAGAAAAGAGTGGAAAAACTCTCGACGCCACCTTTCGCTTTTCATGGCGGATTTCAAGAGAGAGGGGGGCGGCGAAGAAAAAAAAGTGAACAAAGGCTTTAGTGTTATTCTTCTAACTTTAATTTTAACTTATTCACAATGCATTAAGAAAGAAATACCTTCAGCGACTACGCATTTAAGGATGAAGGATAAAAAATTATAATTTTTTTATAAAGTATCCAATGTCCATGTTCGAAGGAATTTCACTAAAACCTTTCTTCTTTGAACTGGAGCCAATCTTTCCGAGCCTCGTGTTTGAAATTCTTAGCTGATGATGAATCGACGACCATTTTCAAAACCACGCCATTGCAAATCACGAAGTTCACCTCCAATTTTTCGAACTTATGGCGCAAAGACGAAAATCATATCTCATTAAAAAAAATTCTTTAATACTCAGAAAAAAAAACTTTATCATACACAGTTCGTACTTCAGTTTTCAAAAAACAACATTTTTAACGAGTATACGCAAAGTTGTTACAGCGTTAGGCCTACGTGGCCTATATGCATGATGAGAACTTTCCCGCTTTACTTTCGAAATTTATAAAAAAAAAAATACCCAAGAACTTTCAAATGACTAAATTTTTGGAGAAGCGACATCTCGAACATTTTTGTACTTCAATATGTGGGCATCCATTTGTGTATTTAATATATTTATTAACTTTGAGTTATTACTCCCCCCCCCCTCCCCACTCCAAACTTTCCAAAGTTTATTGTTAATCCTTTGCGCAGGTCTGTCCCTCGTCAGTTGTCTTAGACGGCCACGAGGTGGCACCATCAACTGTACTAAATTCCAATTCTTAAAGAATTTAAGGGGGGGTGGAGAGAAATATGGTAGACATTGTGCTTTCGTGGTGGAAAGGAGCCACATGATTGGCCGTTTAGAGGAATGGGAATTTCGAAGACCCTTCAACTGTGCAGATTCCATCGTTGGAAGGAATGCAACAAACGATGACGAGCACGAGTAGAATCGGTTTGGCTTCTTTAGGACTCGAAAAGAGCGTGATCACACACAAAAGAGTTGAATATCTTGAGAAAGTGACTTATTAAAACAGAAAGAGAGAGAGAAAGAGGGGGGAAGAAGTATTACAGAAATCTAACTTCAAGGGTTAAAAAAATTAAATATTCCGTTAAGAAAAAAAAGCAGAGGCCTAAAAAGAGAAGCGTAAAGGGAACGTACATGGCTGACCTTTTTTCTCGGCGGGCTCATCATGGGGTCCGAAAAGTTACTCCCGAAGGAACAACAATCGAAATATCTGGAGTTGGGAGCGTTTGCAGGAAGTCTCAAGCCAGAGGAGAGCTGTGATTGGTTTCTTCTTTGCCACTCAGTCAAGCAGGTTAGGAATGGGGAGGGGCTAGTAGAGCGTCCACTGCACGCCGAGAATTTAACCCTCCCTCCGTCGGCTATAACCCCCTCCCCCTCGTCGAAGGCTTTCGCTTCCAGCGGCGACAGTGTCTACCTCACCCTCTCTCTCCCCCTTTTAGCCAGGGCTAGGCCAACCAATCACCCAAGAGAGGCCTCTGGCTAAAGCGCGTTAGCCTTCATTCCATCTGTCTGTCTGTCTGTCTCTCTCTCTCTCTCTCTCTCTCTCTCTCTTGCCAAACCCTCTTGTTTGCAGCCAAGGGCCCCCCTTCGGCTCCCGCAATGCAATACCTCACGAATAATTTTCCCGCTCAAACACTAATGGGCAATTTCCCCAATTGCTAGGAGTTCGCAGCCAATCGGATGGCAAAAAGAGAAAAAAGTTGAGTCCTAGAGGGGCCCCAGCCATCCAGGTCCAGTGCGAGACGTTGCGTCATCACACTCTTGGTTTCTGTGAAATTGTCTGTCGTTCGCATTCGAAACGAGGTGTCTTCAAATTGCAATCACCATCTCATTTCTGTGCATAACGCAATCCACGAGGTTGAAAAAATAAAAAAAGAAAAATATAATGCCATGGAATTAACCTCCGTTCCTTCTCTCTACTTCCCTCAGTATTTCAGAAAATAAGGGGGTTGGAGAAAGTCCCCCTCTTTCTTATATATACAAAAAAAGACATTGCATTGAAATGCTGTCAAAGAAAACCACAAAGAATTACGAAACTTTCCCTTTATCTGGATCATTCCCTTACAGAATGAACAAGACACACGCAATTATTAGTGCATATGATTTACATACCTGGAAAAAAATGTTAATTTCTAAAATACATCTTCCAAAAAATTCATGAAAAAAGTTTTGGGGTCGCTTGATTAAAATTTTATATTTCTATTTAAAAATAATATTTAAAAACTTACTGAAAAGTGAATTCAATACAAGTTACTGTGCAAGTGGAATATGAATTAATATTTAAAACTGGTTTATTAGGAATAATTAAGAGAATAAAAGCTTGCTTTACGCATATTTAAAAGCAGGTGATTTTCTTATGAAATAGGCTGTACGTACATCTCTCAAGTATTGAATATGAAGACCTATCGTCTATGGAAAAGTATTTAAGAGTTCTAGCCAGATTTGAATACCTCACGGTTAATTTACAATCAAAACCCCATTTATTAAACCACAATACCATTTCTTGACTTGAAATGGTAACGCCTTAGTAAAGTCTTCCAGCTTTGAAATAATTTTTCTTTAATTACTCGATTAATCACAGCGAGTGCTAAATGGCACAAAAAGCAGACACGTGAACAGTCATGTACCTTCAGCAGACTGCGCCTCTTTCAAAAGTGCCTTTTTTTAATCACATCCAAAAATTATCAACAGGTATCCTAAATAAAATACAGTTCACGATTATCTTTTTTTGAGGAGGAAAGAACAAAATTTTTTTATAATCCACGAGCAAATTTACCCATTTTTCCAAAAAAATATTCTCTAGAAATTTACATCCAACTTTTTTGCGTGGCTAAGTATTTTGTGCTACTTAAGATTATCATGTACTCGTACATATAAAATGATAGTTCGAAAGGGAAAGGACCCTTTATTTATAAGACTTTGTGCGCATCTTAAAGATGGCCAGTGTTTGTGTATGATCAAAGCAATATTTTTTGAGTCGTTTACAAAAACATAAGTTTCCAAGTTCATATTATCTATGATAAATCTCAATATAAGCACAGAATAACAGGCAGTAATTTTTCTAAAGCAAGATAAACTATAAGCCTACCTAGCTCAATCTCGACCAAGTAAAGACATGTGGTCAAATTTGCTATATAGTAAAGACACAAGCCTTCAATCATCCATTCTACCTTTGCTATTCAATCAATGGATATTAGCTTGCAATATAGAAAAGAAAATAATATTGTTTTCTCTTCCAAGTACACAATGTTGGTCACCGCAATGAAGATGTAGACTGTTTCATGTGTTTTTACCATTTGCTGTAATACCATTCTAAAACTGCTTACTCAAAAATAATTATTTGAAGACGAAACATAAATTCCTTTTTAAATCATTAAATACAACATGTGACAATAAAGTTCGGTGAATGATGGTATATTGAGAGTGGATTGCTCGCTTAAATGAAACAGCAGTTACTATCCTTCAAAGTAATCCCCGTCGATGGTAATGCACTTCTGGGAACGCCTGTACAAGTCCTGGAAACTCCTGGCGTAGTCGTTTTTAGGGACAGCCTTCAGTTGGGTCGTAACATTACGTTGGATGTCTGGCCACTTCGGGGGGCGTCTTCTACGGTGTTCCGGCCTCCTCGGAACCGTTTAAACCACTCATAAACACACTTCAAGTAATAGCACTTTCTTTGTAAACTGTTGTCATCATTTCATGAGTCTCTTTCGTTCGCTGATCCATTTTGAGTTTCGACCGCGCGTACTAGCCTTCTCTCAATGTCCTGTTTAAACACAATAAACACACTCGCAGCGCTGATTCTCTCAAATTTGTTTAAACATGTCTCGACCTGTCTGGGGCAGGATACGACGATGGTGCACTCTTACGACCGTTAGCAATTTGACGTCATTCACCGAACTTTATTGTCACAGGTTGTATTTACAGTATCGAAATAATTTTCCTCAGTCATATCAAACTGAATTCGTATTTCATTTATAAATGAAAATCAAGTTCTAGTTCAATGAAAATCAGCATTCAATTTTTTTTTTATAATATGGAGCAAGAGGATGAGAGAGACAGAAAATAACATAAAATAAATTGTCGTGAAAACTTAATAACATATTCGTATAGATTCTACTTACAGCTAAGGAGATTGACAACTTAATTCTCTCTACTATTCGATCATATCATTCTAGACGCAACAGGAGCTGCGTCATTAGCTCAAAGCTCATCGTGAATTGAAAGTTATAGCAATAATCACAAATAATTTAAGAACCATTTTTCCTAATTCACCATAAAATTGAATTTCGGTCTACTTTTAATGTAAGGCTAAAAAGTTAAGCAATTCTGGGATCATTGACCGATTAAGAATAAGTAATATAAATGAACCTCCCCCTTCCCCAAGATGTAAATTCAACTTAAACACGATCACCATGGAATCCGCCTGGAATTATGAAGAACAATTTCCTGAAATGAAAAACGCTACTCTGACCGTGAAATTGGAGCAGCAAGCATTCGAGTCTACAAGTAAATTATGTGCTATTTTTTAAACACTTGAAAACCTATCAATACAAAAATTGGAATCATAAACATATTCTGTAAAATATTTTCAGTAGCCATTATAAAACATTTATCTCCAAAATTAAGCCTTAACAAGCTCTGAACTGCTCCTCAATTTGTGATGCTAAAAAATTCTTAAAAATTCTCTAAAAAATTTGGAAAGATTTCACGATAAATTGAAAGGATATGAAATTTTTTTAACGTTGTCTTCATCAGTGAAGAATTAAATAAGCCATCTCTATATTTGCTTATACGTGTTATTCTACAAAACAAATGATGCCCGTACTTCAGAGGTACATCCAATTATTATATTTTATGATTATGAGAAGTTGAATGTTGAGATACGTTTACTATTCATTTATCTCGAAAGCTTGAAGAAAGTTTCTCTAATATGCCCAACCTACAGTATCAGAATCTTCGGCAATTAAATTAACATTTGTCCAGTAATAAAGCCATTTAATTATATTTCTGAAACATAGAAGAAATAATTTTACTTTTGCATAGGCATTTTCAAAATTCTGAATGTAATTTCAAAGCGATGAAGGTGAGGTTATTACGCCTTATTTTTAAACCCTTATATGTTTCATTACGTAGGCTTTAACTTTTCAATACTCAATTTACGAACATTGAGGTGTGTTCTTCATATCACCTGATGTATGCTTGAGGTGTGTTTTTACCTCTAAATAATTGTTTAGAAGTACTTTCGAGTGCGAAAATGCGGTTAAAAATTTTCATTATCTGCATTCACTAACGCACATTTCATCTTTATATTTTCATAAATTTAATATGAAACAAATTTTACTTGCACCAATTGGATGGGTTTTTTATTTTCCATGTGTTTTAGAATCATCAAATTTCCAAGAGTATCGTATGAAGAAATTTGCACACCGTCGATTTAACAAAAAAAAAAAAAAAAAGTTTAACAACAGTCTCCCGAAATCTGAAATCCAATTAATGTGGACATTTCATTAAGAAGTTGGTAAAAATGAATGGGCTTCGGTAGATTTGATAACAACAATCCAAGCAACAATCCACTACTGAGGACAGAATTACCAACTATCTCCATTTGGTAATTAACAAAAAACATTTAAAAGATGACGGCATAAATATTAATACAAAATTTAAATTATCATTTGTATAGTATAGAGCTACTGCATCAGCAAATCCAAAAAACATTTGCTCCGCTATTTAAAATTCAGGAGGCTACGGTATAGTTGAAATCATACAAGAATTTATCTGGAAAAATATATGGGAAGAGTCTTCTTCCTTTATGAAAATTCAGATTTCCTTTGCCTTTCATGATTCTAAAACTTCAAATGATATTGTCCACTATAAGGAAAGCTGTGTTCCACTGAAATTCATGGAAAATGACTAATTATGCTATGAGGTACCATTCAAGCTATTAACGATACACTATAGACAAATTCAACGTATGCAAAAATCTAAATGACACTTCTTGTACTTCAAAAAATTCTTAACATTATGGGTACAAATCAACACTGCAGTTCTTTCAATATAAATATAAGTTAAATGTAGAAAGATACCCTTTAGTACAATGAGCTTAATCTGTTCACATAGATTTTTATTAACATTAATAGTTCTGTCTTGAGGTATGTGAACATCTTCAGATATTAACCCAAAGTTCAGAAAGAATTCAAAGGTTGAATTTTCTCCCCACCTTATAGGACCAAAACTGTTTCTTCTAATGAAAATCGAAAATGTCGTTAGTATTTAAATTCTGAACCTATAAAGGAGGAATGTTCGTTCAAAATAATGGTTAAGCCACCAATTTATTAGGCATCACAGGTGCTCAATCCTTTACTTATTTCAGCTTCGAATAATTTTTATAGTTATCTACTATCAAGTTTGATTCCCGTCTCATGAAATATGTTACTGACATTCGTTATCATTCTATAAAAAAATTTTACAGCTTGAGGAATATTACAGAAGATGAACAACATATTCCACCTCATGAATGTTGAGGGGAGAAAACGTATTTTGAAGGAAATTAATGTCGAATTAAAATTGCAACCAGAGAATGGGGCGGAAACCACGGTCATTGTCCCAGGAGCCGGATGCCAGAAGCACGAATTATTTTCTAAACTAAAGAAAATAAAGACGTGTATATTTATAAAAATATTTACTTTTATATTTCAATTTATAGTTATTGTCTCCAAATATGGGGGCCAAAGGATGCCAAAACTTACTAATCATCCCACACCACCACTTCGCTTCGCCATCTCTATTTCTCGTAAGATTCCGGGGAAACTTACTAGAGTTTAATTAAATTTTAAAGAATTTCTAGGAAGTGCCACCAATATTTATTTAGTAAAACGAGCTATAAATAAATTCAGAATTTATAGTAAACGACGACGAAACCAAGACTCAAAAGGATAAAGTTCATTAATTATATACAAATTAAGGGTTGTATCTACTCAATGTTGAATTAAAAAACAAAACCGTGACAATATCTGAATTTACGTAATTAAACGAGACTTGATTATTTCTATTAAGTCTCTATTAAAGCCTTCAATTATATAAAAATTTCGAATTTCACTACTAACTATATCTACGGTCACATTAGCACGCAGGTGCATGTTACGACATGCAACAAACCAGTAGATTCACGAGTTCAGGAAAGTTTTACATGGCCAATTAAATAGCTTTTATTTTCTTGGCAATAGATAGAAAAGGTTCATCCGGCGCATCATTTTATAAGCTTTATTGATCAAAACAAAATTCCGAAATCTATTACCCTTAACAGTTTCGATATTTTGGTCAGATATCTATTTAGAGGCATTTATTCTGTTTAGAGACAAGATTATGATGACAGTGTTAATACTTCTGACTGATCATACCGGTATTCCACCATTTCTAAACTCAAGGAATGTCTTTCGGAGAAGACTATTCAATCTACAGCCAAAGAAGGACGTACGTCCGAACAGATTAGAAGAGCATAGAAATAAACTTGTACAGGTATTGGCCATTTTTTCTAAGTCTTGTTAATCTCACCGATCATCCACAGAGCCATTACGGAACAAGGAATCGAACAGTATTGTTTCCATCGAATATTTACGAGACATGACAGTCATTCTTTTTTTTTTTAAAGAATGGTGCAACATCTATACAGCTGAATCTGAATCATACATGGAACCAGTGCCAAAAGTCGTAATAAAACCGGTGTTCGACTCACATTGGCGCCTCTATGAACGCGAATATCTCATCAAACTTCTATTCCTTATGTTTTACAAATAAACATTTTGAATCTCTTGTGGTAATTTTTCCACAGTCAGGTTGTTCTCAAAGCATAGTTTACCCAAAAATTTTTAAATAGCAATTTATTTCGAATCCCCCGGTGGCTATTTAAGTACTACATCGTATGTGCTTTTTATGCTTAAGGTTTGCGGGCAGCGATAATATACATAATCTGTGTATTTATATAATACTATATTTTTATAAAAGTAAAAAAAAAAGATGACGCACTCTGTCAAGAAAATATAAACTCACTCAAAATAATGTAATAACTTTCATTCATATGACTGATAAGCATCTTAATTTTGACTTAAGTTAATAAACATAAATATAAGGTAGCAATGTTTAAACACCATCACAAGTTTGGAGTAGTTTTTAATTAAACAAAAAGTTCATTTTCCATATGTAAACAAATTATAAACCTAGATTGTAAAATTTAGATTTAAATAAAAATTGCAACTTTAATATACAAATATCTTTGAAAAGTCCATTAAATAGGAAGTAATAATGGGTATTTCCAACCAATTATCGTCGCTAGAAAGATCTCTGTGCATTGTCTCGCGGAAAGTTATTAACAGAGGAAGAAATAAGAAAAACATACTTTCTTCATGGCAAGGGAAAATCAGCAAGACAAACTGCTATCAAAGTACACCGATTATAAACTGTTCAAAATGTCGTCAAAAAAGGTGATAAATACGAACAAAAAGAAAGACCAGATGGACACCAAAAATTAACACCCAGGGACCATAGGCGAATTCAAGTTGTGAAATGTCAAGTTGTGAAATTGCACGTGAATTGCAAACGCTAGTGTCATTTGTGCCCATCATACTAAAGCTTAAATTCAATGCTCCTATGAAGTTTCAAAAAATGAAGGCAAAATCGAAGCTCACAAGCTACGATTTGCAAAGGCTAAAGAAGCTGTGAAACGGAAACGAGTGGAATGAAATAGTCTTTTCAGATGAAAAACGTTTCTGTCTTGATGGTCCTGACGGATATTCTTCATATTGGCATGATTTACGAACTCAACCGACGGTAAGAGTGAGTAGATACAGGGTGGAGGTGGAAAGATGGTTTTGGCAACATTCGGAGAAGGAGGCAAGGCTGATCTTGTGTTTGTGGATGGCAAGATGAACTCTGAAAGATATCAAAAACTGAAGTACGAACATTTAATTCTATTTGGAAACTCATATGTTGCCCAAATTGGAAATATCAGCAGGACACGTTTTAACATCCACTATGGACTGGTTCAAAAATGAAACGGTCTGGCCCTCACGTTCACCTGATCTCAACCCTACTAAAAATGTGTGGAGTATGATGGTGAAGATTATATATGGCCAAAATAAACAATACCATCATGTGAATGATCTGAAAGTCGCAATTGTGAACGCTTGGAACAAAACCATAGAAGATTTAAAAAAAACACTGATAGATATGATGCCTGAACAGGTTATGGAGAATGATAGAGGTTATGGAGAAGAAAGGAGGGCCAACACATTATTAGTTTCAAAGACTTTTTAATTATTTCAATATTCAGATTATAAATTCGTTACAAGTAAAATGTGAACTTTTTGTTTAATTAAAAAACTACTCAAAATGTATAAATTGCTTAAATGTTACCAGTATTTGTTTATGTTTAATAACTTAAAAAAAAAAGCTGAGATGCTAAATAATCATCTCAATAAAAAGTTATTGCGTTTTGCTGAGTGAGTTTATATTTTCTTGACAAAGTATATTTTATAATGGGGAATTAAATTTTATTGTCCTCTTACTTATTTAAAATGTTATCACAATTTCTTTCCCTTTGGAAATCTATAAAACGTTTCAGGTGCTTTTAAAATTTTGGTATCAAGTTTTGAGGATATATTTTTAAAATTTGATGAACATAATCTGCAATTTAAAAAATACTCCAAGGGAAATATTTGGTAATTATTTAAAGAAAAAAACTTCTAAAATGCAATATGGAAATAATGAACAGTCATTTTTCTTTGAATTTTTGTCTTAGTGTCATAAATTTCAGCCTCCCTCTTTAACGTTTATCGAAGTTCCAGATCAAGCATAATCAAAAGTTACCGCCCGCGGTTAAAATTAAATTATCTTAGATTTCTATCAATTTTTAAATATAATTGCCGTCCATGTTCTAAAAAGTAAGAGATTTCTATCCATGAATGTGTGGCTCAAGGGTCTTTGAAGAGATTTTTGTTACAGTAGTAAGTGTTCTAAGTAAGTGTTTCTATCTAAGAAAGACACGTCCAGTTCAGTTCTGAGGAGTAACTCTTTATAGACTATTCTAAATACAGAAGTAAACTGATGAAGAAAAAAAAGAATAACAAAAAAACAGTTAAGAAAAATTTATTATAACTGCTATAGCCGAAAACATACGAGTATTTTCATAAGCCCCAAGTAGAGAATAAATATGTATACTTATGATAATTATGACATAATTTTATATCTAACGAAAATTAGAACATGTGTTTTGGTAAAGAAGCTTCAATTCCCATGAAGGCTTTTATGCATAGACATTTACAGTTTACTTCCAAAATTATTCACACCCTAACCAAATTAACAGAAAAGTGAATATTTGAAAAAAACTGTATATTTTTAACTTACGATACAGTAATTAAAACAAAATAAAAAAATATTTCATGCTCAATCAAAATTATTCACACCCTTTACAAAACACTGGTCAACAACATTTTTGCTGATGGGAAAATATAGGTGTTCTAGACTAATTCGAGTGTGCTGATTGCAAATCTGAACTCCAAATTTCTCTATCACGTCAGGATTCGAGTTATAGATAGAAACTACCAATATTTAAATTTGATATTATGAGACTGTTTTACACAACTGAAACTTAAGCAAAATTATTTTACTTAAACATTTAAAATGGTTTTAAACATAGCTTAGATTTCATGAAAATATTTCCATACAGTAGATGAAGATAAAGCATGTATTCAAAAATGTTTTAAAGATTTCCTCTGGCACTTGCGCGTAGCATTAGTTTCCCTGTTCAGAAACCAGCAAAAGTCACCCATCATATTTGGATCGAAAAGGCCTTGGTATCTTGTCTCAATTAAATTAATTTCTTGGTAAAATCTTTCACCATGTTCGTCGCTAACAGCCCCTAAGTCCATCGGAAAGAAGTGGCAATAACTTTACATCCTGACGTGATAGAGAAATTTGGAGTTCAGATCTGGAATCAGCACACTCAAATTAGTCTAGAACACCTACATTTGTCAAAGTAGCTGACAAAAAATATCTTTTTGTTGACCAGTGTAATTGAGAATTATATTTGGTTGAACCACTTTTCGCTTGTATTACTGCTCATAAACAGTTTGCTCATGTTTCTGATGGAGGTTATTGCCATGATTCTTTGCAGATGGTTTTTAACTCTTGAATGTTCCTGAGGTGTCGTTTTTCCCGCCTTATTCTTCAACTCGTTCGATAGATTTTCTATAAATTTAAATTTCTTCAACTCTCGGATTTAAATCTGGCGACTGTGACGGCCAGTTGAACACCTTAATTTTGTTTTTCTGTAGCCACTATGAAATTTATTTATGTTTTGGATGTATGATTTGGTTAGATTCAACCCATCCAAAACGTAGCTTTTTTTTGCAGAGGGTCTCAAAATTTTCTTTAAAATTCAGACGGTTGTAATTTCTTGATGCGTTCAATTCTTTCTAGTTCTCCAGGTCCCGTAACAGCAAAACAGCCCCAAAAAAGAATGGGACGGTGCTTTTTCTAGATGAGCTTCGTTTTTTTCCCCTTTTTTGTCGTCAAACGTTCCTCGTAATATTGTGACCAAAAAACTTAATTTTAATTTCATCAGAGATGCTTTCAATAGTCGTCTGGCTCATTACAGTGTTGTTTGGCAAACACTAATCGCTAGTGCTTGTGAGTTGGCTTTAATAGAGGAGTCATGCGAATCCTTTACATCCTTTACACCCATGCTTGTTCAGAACACGGCGAATTGTATAGATTCCTGTTGGTAGCTCTTTGAGTTTTTTGCGCAATTACTCAGCAGATTTGGAAGGGTCTTTTCATTTAATTTGGTTTTCTTCGTCGTCCAGACGGATTAATAACAATTACAGTAGACTTAAACTTCCGAACATCCAAGCCAATATTAGGATTTCAATTGTTCGGGAATTGTTTTATACAGTAGTCAATTCCCTCCTTGTGAGGTTGAATTATTGTCTTTTACAGATCAGTTGACAATTCTTTTGTTTTACCCATTGTTAACTGACAATAAACAGCAGAGCACTCCTTTTTCATGGAGTATTTTCCAATATTTTACAAAAATTTCAGATTCTTCTTTTTATTTCTGGGGGAGGCCGTGACTTTACACTGAACACAACTTCAGTGAAGTTAAGCTATATCAGGCACGGCTAGTCACCGGATGGGCGATCATCAGTGATAGACAATCTCCCCCCTCCCCCCCACCCGGCTGCAGTGACCATCATACAGCAGTCGTGAATGCAGGTCCATCCAGGGACCCAACTCGTCGGCCTCTGGCCATACAGGCCCTGGATGGACGTACTGGATCCCAATTCATAAATAAATAAAAATAAATAAATAAATTTCTACTCCGAAAATCTTTGTAAAGGCCAATCACATTGTGAATGTAAATACCAAACATTACTAGCTTCAGCATGCCATCTTTGCAAGCGATATGAATAATTTTGATTCTCAGTGTTTAAACAAAAACTATATTTCGTTTATTTATAATTGTCTCACTAAAGTGATTGAGCAGGAAATGTATTTATCTTCATAGCTGTTTTAATTATTGTATCGATAAGTTAAAAATATAGAGATTTTCTGAAACAAACATCCATTTTTCCGTTAAGTTTGGTTAGGGTGTGCTTAATTTTGGAGGCAACTGTTTATACTTAGGAACACTTGAAGATAACTTCAAACTTTCAAATCTTTTGTCTATCAAAATTTTTAGTCCAAATCTTAATCCTTATAATCGGTTATCAAAACCCACTTGGGGTATAATGTGACAGTGATTATGAAAGCAACCCAACTTAAATTTGGATTTCGGTAACAAAATATTTACTAATATACTTAATCTAATGACTAATAAGAGAATAGTAAAAAAGACATCACAAAATAACAAAGGGAATAAATAATACGAGGCCTTTCGGTCATTTTATTTACAAAGACCTTCTTCAGGTATAAAAATTTTTTGAAAGTATAACTGAATTCTTCTCTCAGTAAAAGATAAGAATATAAGTTTAAATAGATACATTGTTGAGGTATTATTACATCAATTGATTGTTTACATCTTTAGTTTGATCATTTTAAAATGTTATAATCAAAGACTATTTGTATGTTGTTAATTATAATTGATTAAAGGTATATTTACAAATTTTTATAATTAATTGATTATGATTATATTTACAAAATATAAAAAATATAAGAATATAATTAACAAATTTTTAAATAATAAGTGAAAAGATAATAATTAAAAAGAGAAGAATTCAGTTATACTTTCAAAAAATTTTTATACCTGAAGAAGGTCTTTGTAAATAAAATGACCGAAAGGCCTCGTATTATTTATTCCCTTTGTTATTTTGTGATGTCTTTTTTACAATTCTCTTATTAACTGTTATACATCACGTATTTTCCTTCTTTAATCTAATGACGTAATTTTTTGTGATCGTAGCCTTTACCCACTTGTTGCCCACAGAATGCTATACAAATTACTAACATTGCCTTAAAACAGAAATCACAAAATACTATTTCACCAGAGATTGATGATATAGAAGAGCGCGAATTATAGGCAAGCTGATATACACATACCAAATCATATTTTATAAGGCTTTATCAATTCACTTTCTATATACTGTTAACTACAAATCCAACATTTCCAGAAGCTAACTATGCTAAATTTATTAAATAATGAAATATTTCAAAAAGTACAATTTGTTCTTATATTTGTTGATTTATTGCGCAACCTCAATGAGCTGTTGCACATGGTTTGAAATGTACCGATTTTAACATATACATATGCTTGATATTTAGTTTAATATATATAGTTCGAGGTGTTTCGATGTCGGATCAATACTGTATCTTTCAATGGTTTCTTAAAAACCACATTAAAAAGTAGTTAAAAAGTCTTCAAAAATTCTCGCTATCACCAAAAACCATGCTTCAGCATCCTTTTGAATCTCTCGGATATTAAAAAGGAATTTACCGAAGCCGAAGAACTGATGGTAACCGTTCCTAAGGTTTGTTTAGGTGTTGTAAAAATTGAAAAAAAAAAATCTTTCTTGTCCTCGGAGGGTTAGATGCGAGAACACGGTAGAGACAAGCTCTAATTTCTTGGAATATAAGAGGATATTCGCGTCCATCGGTCAGTTTTTTTGTCCCGGTAGCCACAAGGGGTTCGCAATTTCGAAAATTGGTCCCCATGCATCCTCTGCAATCGTTTTCTCGATTTGTCCCAATATCTCGTTACCCCGGGTAAAAAAAAAAAAAAGAAAAAAAAAAGCTAAACTGCAGCACGCTTCTTTTGATAGATAGATGTTCTGAACGACTAGCACAACAAGCCCCTTTGCGAATAGTAATTGAAGACAGAATCAAAAGTTACCAACATTCATCCATGAAAAGTAGAAAAAAAAAACAAAGTTGACAAATAAAAATTTTTTAATAAAATATACACAATTTTCATATTAGGCATCTAAATTATTGCGGCATTGTATTTTCCAAGTGATTATTTCACAAGATTAATTAAAGAGTAAGATTTGTACACCAATAATATACTCATCAGTACGTTATAGGGTATGCTGTTACCATTTGCTTAATTTGAAACAATGGCTACTGTAAAATATTTCTCACCTCGAAGATTTGTGTTATGAATTAAACAGACATGTTGCAAGATTTACAGGATAATACAATAGATAAATAGTCGTTTAGTAAATTGATAAACAGGTTAAGTACTGTAGAAAAAATATTTTGTAATTTGTATCAAAAAGCAAAATCATAAAGATTCATATAATGTATGGGAAATTAGCAATTACTTTTTGTTCAAAATCGATCACATTCAAGGCCAGCAATTAGTTTTCACTTCTAACAGCCTCGAATATTTTTTGAGAATTTTGATTCTAAATTCGGTCATTCTGTTGCCAATTTTTTTCGAAATTTGTGATTTTTGATTTCAGGTACAGATAGAGCATCAAAAGTAGAAGTTAAATTAGGCACACACGTCCTATCTATTCGGGAACATGGGGAATGAAAATGGCAGTCAACTTTGATCAAATTTTAAGTCTGTAATATTATGCAGGTTGTATCAAAAATACGTTTACAAACTTTGAGGGTGGGTTCCTTACATCAAAACAAGAAACTTAGTCCATAAAAGCTTATCTCCGAAAATCCTTGTATTTTGAGGTATTAATGAAATAAGGTATTTCGTTATACCTTATTTCAGAAATGGATATCCCGCCATAACACCTTTCAGTTAACTCACTGTACACGAGTGAAATGTTGAAAATAGACTAACCATAAATGTACATAAATGACAAATGTAAACGGTCTCTATAGTAACATAGCGCCTCTGGTTGGTTACAAAGTTCCATTGCTAGATTGTACCTAAAACTTTATATGTTTGTGAATCATCGCTGAAGATGGCATCTTTGTTGCCGAAATGTACATTCGCTTGATGTGAACTGTTGTGTATTCAGAGGTAAACTTATGTATTGATTCAATTTCTTTTATTAGATAGATTTATGCTTTTACCAGTGTTTAGTCATTGTATAAATCCATCAAATATTTTCTGTCTAAAGTATTGTTTCAATTTGTTTCTAATAAATGTATTTGAATTTCAATTATCTCATAAATAACGTTAAAAAAGTTTCTTGATGAATACACTCAAGAAGAGATAGTCGTAAGCATTTTAAGAAAAATTTCGATTTCACTTCTTACATGATGGAAAATAAAATATCTCGAATGATAACTACAGTCGAACCTCATTATTACGATACCGTTTAATACGTAACCCCGCTTTATATGTTTTTCCAGTGTAAGCTATTTCTACATAACTACAACCATTTAATACGAAGTTTTTCTCTCAAATCCCGGATAATACGATACAAAAATTATGAAATTCATTCCAAGAAAGTGAATTATTTGAGATGTTTACTGTGAAAAAAAAAAAAAGACAGTGGAAAAAATGTTTTTATTAGTTATCGAAGCACGTGTCATTCAACAACCGCGAATTCTGATTGATTCCATTGAACATAGGAGGAAATAGTGGGACAGCAATGTCGATCAGAATATCAAGATGGCGTATTTCGAAAAGAGGAAGAGAATGATGAAGACGAGTCAGTCGAATAGTCTGCGCCAGGAAAACTCTGTGTGGTGATAATGTTCCACCTGAGCTTTTGCAGTTGCATAGTATGCTCTAAGGAATGTAATTTTTAACAATTATGTAGACACGCTTTGACAACGGAGATTTTTTGCCCAAAATAAATAAATAAATGCGTGAAGATTGTATTTAACACATTATTCTCAAGCTTTTTTCATAACCAAAATTATTGTGGTTCTCAGCCAATCGTATTTCATTCCCGGATAATACGATAAAAATGCTCGGACCCATGAAAAACGTATTAACGGGGTTCGACTGTAATTACATTATAACAAAGATGCACGTGAAACGGATTACGATTATACGTTAAAGAGAGTGGCATCTTCAAATTCAATCTTTTAAATGAAAATTCTTAAGTATACATGTTATAGAATCTGGCTTCATGTTTGTAATTGCAAGAGGACAAGAGTGTTCTGAACTATGCCCCCTTCATACGGATGGAAACGTTTACCTTTACATCGCACAGGAAGAAAAGTTAGACCAACTCACGTTGAAAATTTTTTATTTTAAAATTCAAAGAGACTTTTTTAATCCACCACTAGAAGAGCGAACGATTGCTAACAAATTCCAAGCTGTCGTGACTGAGAGTATTCAAGATTTATTCATGAAGTCAGGTCTTTATATAAAGATTTCGATAATTCGTCGTAATAACTAAAGGGGGCAGTTTTTTGAAACTATAGGCCTACATAAAAATGAGCTTTCCAGGGTTTGTTTTAGGGAAAAAAATTATTGAGTCCCCGGGACTCCATGCTTTTAAATTATTGAGTCCCCTCGTATTTATTTAGCGTCCCCTTTGAAAAAAAAAAAATTAACAAAACGAAGAGTATGATCACAAAATGATTTTATTGCTATTCTTTGTAAATTTTTTGTTTACATTAAAAAAATTTATGCAAATTTATTTATAAGTGAATTTGTACATAATATCATTTTTTTTCTCCTCATTAAATACTTTAACAACTTTTGTAAACATTTCATCATTTGATTGGAGGTAAATTGAATTAATTTTTGTAAAACTTAATCTATCTAATGTCTCCTCACACATTTTATTTCTAATGAGATTTTTAATCATATTTTGAATTGAAAAGCCTCTTTCACATGGAACTGATGTAAATGGAATTGATAATGAAATATTCATTAAAACACAAAATCAGGATATAATTCCTTAAAATTTGTTATTAATTTGAACCCAAATTCAGGGTACAGCATTCCTTTGTGACTATTTAAAAACTGAAACATAAAGTATGAACTTTCAGTCCGACTTTTGTTAATTTAAGACAATTTCCAATTCTTTGCTTCCAAAAGGAACAAGTAAAGAAATCCGCCCAAATGAATTTTAGCGTCTTCCTGGACGCTAAATAATTTTAAAATGGCGTCCAAATAATAAGTATTAGTGTCGTTTACGCTAAATTTAGCGTTAACGTAAACCATGGCTTTCTACACAAATGATTAATTACGGAAAGAGCTATAAACAAACAGAAAGAGTGAAACATATTTTCAGATGATACTTGTCTCGCAGAGAAAATGGCACATATGAAGGAATAATCGGAACATGATAGAAATTGAAACACAAACAGAAGTGATTTTAATTTTGAATATTATATGTACTCAATGACGGAATATACAGAGTGATCAGAAAGTAATAAGGCTACCACAGTAATAAGCATTAGAATGACATCTTTAAGTAGCGTTGACCTTGTGTGTCAACTAAAATCCGCACTTCGTCCTCATTCATTTAATAGCCAATCATGTCCCACAGATTCTCGGGCGAGAAAGTTCTAGAAATCGTGGCATCTTGCTGAAAAACAGCATTTGGTTAAGCTCAGAATAATACAACAGTGAGACGGGTTGAGGCACCTCAAAGCATCGGAATAATGATCGTATTCAATCTGGGTGAACGTCTGCTGATGCTGATAGCATCCCGAACTAAATTATAATTCCACTTGAAGAGTTGTGTGATATCCAACAATAGCAGCAAAATCAGTTCAGTTCCACGTCGCTTCCAGTCTCATACTCTGAGATCATCATTATTGAGATAGAAGCGACATTCGCCAGTAAACTAAGGTTCATTCATTGCGCCAGTAGGGTTCGACAGTACTGCAATTTTTCAGTCGATGATACGCATTCATTTCGCAAAGGACGGCTTGACTGCAAGCTAGGCCTTCTACAAGCCTAACCTGACGATCTTCGAGAAACTGTCTGCATTGATATTGGATCATCCCAAAATCCCTGTACATTTCGTAGAATATAGCCAGAATATATCCGACTGGGCTCGCCACTGCTTGCCGTCAGATATGTCGATATATTGTTTCTTTATTCTGCATCGGAAGGGATAAAACATTCTCACAATACGAAAAGGTGATTATTCTATCATCTCATAATACGACAATTCCGTTCTTCCACAAACTTTTATTACAGGGTTCGTACGCTTGATCAAAGATAAAATTCCATGACTTTTCCAAAACTTTTCCAGGCAATTCAATAAAATTTCAAAACCATAATATTTTATAATTTTAAGGATAATGTATTCATATAATTTATAAATAATTACTAAGGAAACATTAAATCTGTTCAAAAAATCCTTTATTAGATACAGTTAGTATCAAACACTTCACATTGCAGTTCTTTTAGTTCAAGAATTTCCCTATTGATGTCGTTATCAACTTTTACAATTTCAATTTGTTTCTTTTTGGCATGGCTACGTAGTGCATTTGACTGCGATAGGAGTGACAGAGCTCCTTTTTCCTCTGCTTTTGTAGGAAGTTTATCTGCTTCTGCATTTAATTTGTCAATATCAATTTTCATTTGTTTTGATTTTTGTTTCATTTCATGAATCTCCTCTTCACACTTTCTCTTTGTCCCTGCTTTGTTTTCTTTTTCTTTGAGTTTCTTATTCTCTTCTAAAAATGCCATATACTTTTGTCTTGTACTCGCAGCAGCATTCAGTAATTTCTTGTCGATTTTAACGTTGTTGAGTCCTCCAACAGAATCAATATGATCACTTATCACTCTTTGTGCTAATAAAGTTTTTTCCGTCATGTTCTCCATTGCAGTGTACTTGTTGATTGAAAATCCTCTTTCCACTGTTGCCTGACCATGAGAAAGTAACAGCAACTGTTTAATTAGATGCCACACGTTATCATATATTTTATTATTTTCCATATCATTAAAAAATAAAGTATCCAAATAAGAACTTTCTGTAAAATTTTCAGAAAAGTTAAAAAAAGATTCTGTAAATAATCTCCAAGCTGTTTTAAGATTTCATCTGCCTCATCCTCTTCAGTTCTGTTTGAATCAATCATAATTTGTAAAATCTTCTTCATGTTAGCACACATAATTTCTTGTTTCTTTTCATTTCCACTGGATTCAAGCAAGTCAAATAACGTGCGAGTGGATAGGTTATTGGAGTTTTATCTAGTAATTTAATAACCATGTTATTCAAAAAACTCTTGCATTCTTTCTTAAAAGATAAAACATGAAAATCTTCAATTTTTTTCTCCATTTTTAAATTCCTTAGAGCTCTGTTAGTTTTAAACCCCAGATCAAGTGTGCTAACACCTTTGAAATGCGATTCTTCGTTCAAATTAAATTGCAAGATGTTATTAAGATTTAAATCTGTTACTATTTCGTCTTTCATATATTTTTTAAGGAGAGATTTAATAATTCCACACAGATCACCAGAAAGAAATGGAAGCATTAGCCTGTCACATTGATATTTCGTTAAAAAGGGAGTGATTTCTTTAGCAACATGCTCAAAGAATAATATTTTAAGAGGTGTAAGAGGGTCATGAACCCTAGCTGCTACAACTTGAAATGAACTATTATTTGGATTTGAAATCTTCTTCAGTTCAACAGCTTTAACAAACTCACAGATATGGCGCCATATTTCATATGCTCGTGAGGAAGCAGGAATATTTTCCAACTATCCAGTTTTAGAAAATTTTAATGGGAATAATGAGCAACCTGTAACTTTTAAGAAATTTTCTCGTCCAGCAGGAGCATCATTTTCAAATTGCAAATGTGAATTGCAAGTTTTGAAATATTTGTAAAAACTTTCGAACTGTAATTGCAATTTTTAGTGAACATAGTAAATGGGGAAACCTGTTATGTTCACAATAAATAAATAAATAAATCATTAAACAAGTAATAAAGACTGCTAAACAATTTTTCCACTCCAGAACCAGATTTTTCAACCCCAGTTTTGAATGCCCCATGAACTGTATGCAGTCCACAAGTACCTATATTCAGCAGAGATTTTTTGAAATTCTTCTGAATTTCTCGGGAGATTATTCTGTAAAATTTCCAATTTACATTAGGTCCATCCATTGACAATTGTAATAAATTTTCTTGTTTCAAATCGCAAATGCAATGGTGGAATTTTTCAATCATATCTTCAGCTCTAGAATGACCCAAGAATTCTGAAGTCAAATATCTTGTTTGAACTATGTCATTATTCCAGAATCTAATATAAAAATCCATTTGTTTTGACTGCTTTATCAGATTCAATGATTCATCAAATAGTAAGACAAATGTTTGCGAAGCTAAATTAGACATCAGTAGTTCTTGAAAACATGGTGCAATATCAAATACACTTAGATATGCACACTTCTTTTCTCCACATGTAAATTTTTTAGCTATTTCGCTATCAGGAAACATTCTTTGAAAAACTACATTAATGTTTTCATTTGATTTGTAAGAATTGTGAGATTCCATAACTTTTAGTGTCCACAACACTTCAGCTTATAATACTTCAGAATTTGAAGTGAAACTTTGAATGCTATTTAATTTTACTTCTGGAATTTGCAATTCTTGAGATGGAGAATCATTTCTTGGCGTTGCAGATCTTATAACTAAAAAAACAATTTATAAAAAATTAGTTGATGATAATTCTAGTAAATCAAAATTATACAAACAAGTATAACTGGGGCAATTGTCCGAGAAAGTAAAACAAGGGCAAATGTCCACAATTGAAACCAAGAAAAAAGAGGTATGTGGATAATCGTAATTAAGTATAAAGAAGGGCTCTTTTACCACAACAAAAGTAATAAAGAATATAAGAAAAACAAAAATAACGGAAAAATACAACCTGGAAGCGCTTTTCGAGAGCAAAGCTCTCATCATTCGGCAGGAACCAAGGAGAACACGTGGAAACATCAAAAGTTTCTTCCCTTCTATCAAGTTTACTTGTGATTACCGTTCTTGGTTTTAGTGATAATTAGGAATAATCACTACCTGTATTTTGATATTCATAGGAAACCCTCCAATCACCTTAACTCCAATCCCATCGATTCAAGCCATCCTTGGACCCAAAAAGTTTCAGCTTTTATTCTCATGTTGGATAGGGCACTCAATATCCCATTAAACAATATTTCATTCAAACAAGAGATTGATTTGATTAAAAAAAATAGCCGAGAAAAACGGGTACAACTCGAAAATGATTGATGATCTTTTGAGGAAGAGGAAGTTCAAAAAATTTCTGTCAGACATAACCACTCTACATCCCATCAAAGATAAGTATAGAACCATATCCGTTCCTTACAATAAACTACTTATTAAAAATTTAAATTCAATTTTCAAACAATATAACATTTCTCTTTCTGTCAGCAACCCCAACCAAATACGAAACTTGCTGGGCAACCCCAAAGATAAGGTACCGGATATACAAAAGTCAGGCATCTACGTCATCCATTGTTCGCAATGTCCTAAGCTTTACAAAGGTCAGACCAAACGCAGTTTATCCACCAGATTTAAGGAACACCTCGACCACAGAAGATTCGGTAGATGCAGTCAATCAGCCATAGCCAAACATTCAATAGCCACGATTTTTCCATCGACAACTTAAAACTGTTACAATCTATCAATAAAAAACACTTGCTAGATGCTTTCGAGAGCATGGCTATCCATAAATCCAAGAATAACACGTTATTAAACTCCGACCTAGGCCCTATTGGTGATTCCCCTCTAATTCAGTAGTGGTCTCAATTAGCCAACCAATAATATTGTTTTTATTTCTTTTCTATTATTGGTCTGCCTTATATTTCTCTCGCTATGTAAACCACTTTCTTCGGTTTCTAATCAGCTACTTCAACAAGCTACTTCTGTACAAATCGATTATCCGGACCATACTCCTCTATGGCATGCCTGCGTGGGCGACTATCTGTAAAACCAGATGGAGTGAACTACAGTCATTCCAGAATGTTATCCTGAGGACCATTGCCCAGCTGGACAGAAGGACGGTGAAAAACCAATCCATCCACTTGGATTTAAACATGGCCCATATCGGAAAGTTTATACAAGATCTCCTTTTGAATAGGATACAGAAGATGAAGACTCACGACAACAAGCTTGTGAAAGGGATACTGAAGAACTCAAGGAATATGAACTGGCATACGAAGTATCGTAAACCGAGGTACGTTCTTGACATCAATTTTGAAGATATTAGCAACGTCTCTTTCCCAGACTACTGGAAGATGTGATAATCTTATTTCTCCTTTTATTTTTTTTTTATTTCGTTTGTTTTTTGTTTCTGACAATCGTCAATCTTATTTTCTTTTTGTATAATATGGAAGACCGCTTGGGTTGGTTAGGCTTCTTGACTACCTCAGTGTATTTCATTTGGAGTTTATTCTGGTTAGATGAGCTTTATGAAAGCGCTGCTTTCGTCCCATCCTAACAAATGTACACTTCACTGTTTGATTGTCGGTTTCTAATCAGTTCACTTTGGGTTTTCCACGTGTTCTCCTTGGTTCCTGCCGAATGATGAGAGCTTTGCTCTCGATAAGCGCTTCCAAGTTGTATTTTTCCGTTATTTTTGTTTTTGTTATATTCTTTATTACTTTTGTTGTGGTAAAAGAGCCCTTCTTTATACTTAATTTAAAGAATTAGTTACAAAGAAAATTTAAATTTGTGGTTTTCTCTTAAGCAAGGCACTTTTGCTCAGTTACATCCAAAGCTTTTTTAAAACAAGCAATTCCTTAATCAAAATTTATGCAGATCAAAACGCATTATTTTACTTAAGCTCAAATACATAGATTCAGCCCTCGGACATTCCAGAATCCAATCTAATTGATAATCTTTAAAAAATTAGGGACAATTCCTTTACGAAACAATTTCGCGTTGCCCTCTATTTCAGCCAAAACATTGTTAAGCAATCTTTAATTTAAAACTTCTTAAATCGAAAGTGAAGAAGTAGTAATTTAATTAATTCCGTTAACATATACTTTACAAAAAAATAAGATAAAATAAAAAATTGAGTTGGAGACTGGAAAAATCCTTTAATAGTTGAAGGTGTAGTTGATGATTGTACCATACTATTCTTATGCTTTTGGCTCTTCATATGACTTTTCAAACCAGCTTCGCCCATGTTCCCAATATCAAAACTTTTACCGCATAATTTGCAATATGCACGATTGATACTGATATCTTTTTGGACCCATGCCATATAATCGGTGTATTTTAACCATAAATTATTGAATGAACATTTACCTGACATTATAAATAATTTAAAAATCGGTATAGCTCTAAAAACGTGCAAACCACGTGGGGATCAGGATCGATGTGATCAGCTAGCAGAACACTGTTGCCAGACTTTCTGGTGGCGCCTCCGCTGGATTTCAGAAAAAAATACGCTGTTTTTAGTAAAACGAAATGACCGATAAAATGAAAAACAAACTTAATTGAGAGAGAATATAAACCTAAAAACTGTGAAGTCTACTTACAATTATGAAGTCTTCCAACGAAGAAGTTTCCAAGCACGTCCAGCTTTGATGATCGACAGTAGACTGTATGTGAACTCTGTGTCGACAATCGATCAGTGTAGTGAAAAAGGTAGTACGAGTGGTCCAGGAGCCGTTAGCTCACTTTACACGCTCGCCCAAAAGGTAAACCAAATAAGGTACACTGAAGTAGGAAAGAAGCCTGATGAACCTCATAAGTCATCCAGAGAGGAGTCCCTTCATGGTAGGGACGGGTATCGGATTGTGGAATTCTGTGTCGGTAACAGCTTTTATATATATATACATAAGACATACAAATTAAGTACAATGGGAGGCCAGCGCCAAATTTTGAAACCGGATTGGATACTGTATCCGTAACAATAAGAAGAGAGGAGCAGAGGCAATGATATGACGTCATCACTGCTGTGTTCAACAGTCCAACCAATCACGAAAAAATTATGTAAAAAAATTGTAGGAAGCTGATCTAGTGTGCTTGAGAAACGCTGGTCTGACCGTGACATTTCAAGAAAGAGAAGAGCTGGACTACAAGTCTTTGGTGCGATGGGAAATTATGTAAGGAACGAAAATTTATCTCGGGAATGCGAGGGGTATGAAAATATTGCTATCCACGAAAAGGATAAGAAACATGCGACTACAATAAAGATGAAATTTTTAAGAGATGAGGCTGGCCTGAGCAGACGGGATTATGTTTCGTATGATAATGCAAGATGTTTGTAAAGAGACATACTTGAGTGTAGATATTCGAGACTATATAATCGTATTCCTTTTGATTTTGTTGAGGAAGAAGCAGAATGAGTTTCTGGTTTTGCTTTGATGTAGTTTGGGGATGTGAAACTAATGAACGATGAACTGCTGACTAAACGATTGAACGAATAGATGGGAAATTTGGGCGAGGGACGCCAAAGAATGTGTGTTAGGATGAGGATTTGAGCTTGTATGAATTCTAAGTTTGAATAAACGAGAAATCTGTATAAAGAAAACATGACTATGTACGAAGCAAGTATTGTGAGTACAGAATGGATGTATTGCTATTGCAGTATGTGTGCCTAACTTGTATTGTATAAAGACAAAATGTTGAAAAACAGTTTCAGAAGAAAAACAAACATTTTTCGCATGCAATATGAATGAAATTAAAATAAACAGTCGACGAAGCCTTGACATTTTACTTTTATTGTGCATGTTTATGTGTGAGTAGTCATCAAAAAGAAACAATCAAAAATGACTGAAGCAGCTTTATAAAATGCATAGGTTTGATAATACTTCTGCTTAATTTCAAACTTCAATATAATTTATTTTTACAAGCAAAACAAAACTTGAAACAATTATTACACTTTTGAACGACGAACAGAAATGAAATCAAGAAAAACTACCTGAAACTCCCGATGGTCGAAAAGTCAAAAAAAGAATATGAAACATTTTAATGTAATATGTGCCAAACAGGGTACACAGATGTTTAAATAAGTGATTACTCCAATAACTACTGATCTTCACAAGTTGCAGCATATTTTTATCTAACAGCGTTTTCACCATCAAATTTCTATTATATGGATTGGTGTTAGCCTAGCCTCTAATGGTGATCTCGACATAGGTGATCATAAAGTCCTTTACCCGAAAGATTTTGAATAGCTCAGAATATACATGTACAATCACCATGGAATTTTCTTATTCCGTCTTCTCTTTAACAGAATAGTTTACAGAAGCTGTTTAAAATGTTTTTCTTTTACCTCTTCGCACCTCTGTTGCGTAAAGTGGCTCTATAAAGGAAATGAACAGACGCTTGACAAAATATACACTTGAGAGAGAAATTCTATTGTAATACGTGTATTCATTATAGACAAACTTTAGTATATTCTCCTGGCAGGACAAAAAAGGTTTACGCACATATGTGACAGTGCCAATAAAAGCATTCCTGGGGGTGAAATTTGACTTTTTTGAATTTTTATTTAGCTATATTCTTTGAAGTATTATAAATCTAGCAAAAAAAATTATTTAAAAATTCAAATTTTAAAATATTCAACCATTTTTTTGCTAGTTGCTCTCCGCAGAGGTTGCCATGTATGTGTGCAACTGATAATAAGATTTCGAAAAAATATTCTTTATAAAATAAAGAATCCTTGTTACATTAAATAGAAATAATAGGTAACTCTCTATTGAAGTTTACCACCTCTCGGCAAATCAGCTGGCTGCAAATAAAAGAGGGAACTTTAAAACGCATTTTTCTCAAAAGAAGATTTCCCCCTCCAGGCTATATTTCTATTGGCGTCGTCACATATGGATGTTAATACAGCGATTCCACAATACCGGATTTATTAATTCACGTTATTAAGTAGCGGAAGAATGGGCATGGTTTCACAATGTCCATCTGTCTGTCCGTCTGTCCCCTTCATATTTCTACATTTTGTGACATAAAAGGTTGAAATTCGGAATGTAGCTTACCATGGGCATGTCCTATTTTACTATTTTGTTTGGTTTTAGAATAAATAGTGAAGTAGACATGCCTATTTGATCAATTCTTCACTTGATATAAGAGATTTTATTATCGCCTTATATAAAAGTAAACAAGCGCACAAATAAAACTGATGGTATAATACGGGTAAATTCAAAATACATCATATTCAGAATTCTTTACAAAAATAGATGTTTACGATCATTGTAAATCTACAAACCGATCTATAAAGAAAATTTGTACCGATTCCTGAATTCTTTATACCAGAAAATTGCCCAGTAAGGACTGGTGAAGCGACTTCTCAAGTCTTAAAAATGAAAGAATATCTGATTCAATGGTTACAGGTTGTCTGCACGATTTCCTTGCATTTCACTTTATTTCAATATTTAAGTTTACCTAGTGGTATTTAACTATGGGAAAATTTCGGGGCGAACAATTCCTAAATTTGTATTTAGCAATAAACAAAAATGGTCTTATGCCCAGAAATGAGCAGTGAACCCACATTATATTACAAACATATAACGTAGAGCAGTACGGTATATGGACCTTTGAACAGTATCTAGATGCTTGAGATATCTTCCATGAACGTCAATGCAAATATCGGCACGTTCCTTCGAATCTTCCGGCCTGTATGTTGTTCACGACATGTGGCATTAACACTATTCGGTATAAGCCAAATATTCAGGAAGGTGTCAGGTGTCAGTCTGTAAAGTAACGTATGGGCAATGTACGGTATACAGATACGCGGTAGCGGAAGCCCTGAGGTTTTTTACCCCTTTATCTGCACTTTTTAACTACCCAATTTTTTTTTAATCAAAAAATTTATTTTTTCAAACACAGTATTTAGAAAATGTAAAAGAGCTCTATCTTTTGTTTCTCTTCATTTCCGATCGAATAACACATGTTGCCATAGTTCTGAAGACCAAGTGACTGCCATTCCTACAACTCTGATCTCACTGGAACAATTTGGCGCAAACTTCTTAGTAATGTAGATCTTGCTTAAAGGAATCTGTAAACCGATTTTCACTCCTTCACATACCAAAGAACAGGTAGATCTTTTGTTCCCTCTAATTCCACCCCTGTAACTCCGACCATAGTACACCAATAAAAACCCAAGTAAATAGTGAAGTAGGACGCCTATGGTAAGCTACATTCCGAATTTCAAAAAATGTAGGAAATATGAAGGGACAGATAGACGATCGGGCAAGCAGACAGACATTGTGAAACCAATAACTGCACCATTCTTCCCTACTTAATAATGTGAATTAATAAATCCGGTATTGTGGAATTGCTGTATTAACGTACGTATGCGCGTAAACCTTTTTTTGTCCTGCCAGGAAAATATCCTAAAGTTTGTCGTCAATATGTGGAACCGTCCTGCATATGTAATAACTGAAATTTATCATCAGAAAGATATAAAATTATGATCTGGTTTTGTGAAAAATATGCAATACAATTGATTAGAGAAGCATTAGTGATTAGTCCTTTTTATCTACATAGATTCGTTGTAAAATTTACAATTATGCCATTTACTCAGTCTCAAAATGTGCAATTATTCATTTCTCTGGCAACTCTTCAGTTTTTGTCTATTACGTTTTTTTGCAAAGAAGGTGGTAAAGCCATAACTAGACTAACCATGCAAAAATTGATAATATAAGAATCATATCTACTATCCACCTTACAAGTGGATAAAGTTATCTTTACAACAAAGTTAAAGGGAAATGTTAACCGAGAATTGATGAAACTTACCGTCTCAAAAGTTTAAAGACCACTGTTTTGCATAAAAAGAAAATAGCATAAACATTATGATGAAAATTGCGTCTGAAATTAATGTATTGGCGGTAATTAAAAAAAGATTTTATCACAGTTCTCCAAAAAAAAACAACAATAATTTAACTTAAAATACAATATTTTCATATCAGGCTGTCTCAAAAGTTTAAAGACATTTATGAATACATGATTAGGAAAGTGCATTTACAGAAAAATGGGCAGAGAAGGTTTATAGAGATGAATTTCAATGTATATCATTTACATAAAATAATTTCTGAACAAAGCAGCAGCTCCACGCAATACAATACCTCGTCAATGTCAGTTCACCCAGGTTGAGGTTGCTGAAATTTGGAAATTGAAAGCAGAAAGAAAGTCTGTTGCGGATATTGTAAGATTAACTGGAAGATCAAGAGCTGGTGTATTCGCTGTACTAAAAAGACCTTCAAATTATGCACCCATTGGGGGTCGTCAGTTCTCATCAGTGCAAGATCTCAAACAAGCAATAGAAGAAAGCTGGTATAATTTAAAACCAGAAGTTTGAGTTGATTAATTCAATGCCGAAGCGAGTATTTAAGTTGATTAAAGCTAATGGATGTAGCATTTAAGTTCATGTTATCACCACCACACTGTGAAAATCTCTTTAAACTTTTGATCCAGCCTGATATGAATATATTGTATTTTCAAGCTAAATTATATTTTTTGGAGAACTGTGATAAAAACTTTTTTAATTACCGCCAATAAACTAATTTCAGACGTAGTTTTCATCATAATGTTTATGCTATTTTCTTTTTATGCAAAACAGTTGTATCTTTAAACTTTTGAGACGCACTTTTTGTCCTTAATTATAAAAACTCTTCTCCAAGATTTAAGTATTACCATGAGAGAGCGATCAGACTTAATCATATTGAATACGCTTTAGCCATACATTGTCATTGCATGGGACATAAAATAAATTGGAGAAGAATTAAAATATTAGGAAGGGAAGAAAATTGGAAAAAACGGGTTATAAAGGAGGCTTTTTTGTCAATAAGTCTGACAATACTCTAGCTAAAGCGTCACATGATATCCACATGAGGCCTACGAGATAACACGGCTTGGAATTGGTAAAGTCATCTGACCATCGGAGTGCTAGCAACAATACAACCTTCATTGTCTCCATAATGGATGTTAACAATCAGTGTTTTTCCATTTGTTTGAAACAATGAAGGTTGGATTGTTGCTACCACCTCGATGGTCAGGTGACTTTTCCGCTTCCAGGCCTTATCATCTCCTTGGCCTCGATATCCACAGTGATTGGTGTATCATGTAATTAGTGGGTTCTCACATGACTTCCTTTTGTAAGTTTTAGTTTATTTTTTATTTTTGGTACCATTCTCCTCCCTGTACTTCTGAAGATGAGCGGCTGGTTCCGCTCGAAAACGTCAAGTAGTGAAATATGTATCTAATGTGAAGTCATGTGATAATGTTTAAAATTTCAATTTGGACTTTTAAATCGGCAAAACATTTAAGTTATTGGATGATTTCGGATTGGAACTTCAAAATTCAATATTCAAAAATCAAAAATCAAAATTTGTTTCTTTTTACAAAAATTCAAAATTTGGAGCTTCTAATGATAACATCAGTGTGAAATTCTACAAGGAAACTATTAATGTTTATTGTTTCTAATTGCACGGGATGTCATTCTTCAAAACTGATGTGTGGTGATTTTCAAAAAATTTTTGTATGTTTTTCGACCTAATTTCACAATGAACTGCTCCTACAAGTGTTCGTCTCTTCTAGTTTTTCAGCATTGAATTCTTCAGATGGAAAGCTTTTGAACTAGGACTATTAAGTATTTCTAAATTCTAAAAAAAAAAAATTTCGATGGATTCTAATTGATTTTGGTAAAAAATTATTTTAAAATGTTAGTATTTTACATTCCTTGCAAATGGGGAGAGAATTTTAAAAGTATGTATTTTATCATTATTATTTTTTTTAGTTTCTTTTATTGTTGGGTCATTTAAATTAATAAACTGGTAATATTTAAATCTTGGAGAAGAGTTTTTATAATTACGAATCTGTAGCCCAATTTTTATCGTTTAACTTAGTGTTATGTCCTATGCTATTAAAAAATTATGAAGTTTCATTGAATAAATGAGCAGGAGACTATGAATACAAAGACTACGACTAATTCGATAGGCCATTGTGAACGCTGAAGAGTCTCATATATCGCGTAATTATACACGAATAAGCGTTTACCATACAGGTTGGTGCAAAAGTCTGGACCCATAGGCAATTTATTATAGAAATTTTTTTAATTATTCAATTTACTAATATTATACAGGTTGTCCAAAAAGTCTGGTAACATGGCAGATATCTCAAAGCTGCCATGTAGGCGAAATCTGATGAGTGTGGTTTATAGGTAATACGGGGGTGGGGAAACCATTGCCGCACTCAAATTTAACCTTGACCCCCAAATTTAAGATCATCCATTTGCTAACTCGAAAACTATTAAAGATAGAGAAAAATTTCCGATTGCTACCCTGTAGAGCAACACCACATTAGTACATTAGTCTAAAAACAATTTTTAATCACACTCTTTCCCGAGAAAGATTTTGAAAAAATGGGCGAGAAAGAGTCACTCAAGGTCAGGTTGAACTGGCCAGGTTGGCAGTTCAATGATGGACGTACCAATGTTCATGACGAAGCTTGGAGTGGGCGGCCTTCTGTTGTCAATGATGATTTGGTTGAAAAAGTGAATGAGAGAATTCGTGAAAACAGACGGTTCACGATAAGAATGCTTTTTGATGAGTTTCCACAAATTCAAAAACTGTTTTGCATGAGATTGTCACAAATCATTTAAATTATCACTGGCAGCATCTTTCTATGAAGAGGGCATAGAAAAGTTGGTTTCCCGCTACGACAAATGTCTGAACAACGGTGACAACTATGTAGAAAAATAGTTTAAGAAATTCTCTTTCATGTAAAAATAAATTTTGTTTTGAAAAAAATGTTTTCCCAAAACGGTACTTACTTTCCGGCCACGTCTCGTAATCCAGCTCTTTTCAAGCACTTTCTCACTCGGGAGACATATGATCTTTGCACATTTCTGAGCATTCAGTTATTCACTCTTACGGTTTCAATGTCCTGTGAGATGCTATCTTTTAATGCTTGTAGTGTTCTCTTTTAGTATCTTTTAATTTCCCTTTTTTATAATAAATAAAATTATAAATAATATTTAAATGATCTAAATTATGTTAAAAATAAAAAAAAAATTATCCAGTAAATTGCCTATGGGTCCAGACTTTTGCACCACCCTGTATATAATACCATATACATGACAGCTAATACTTATGGTATTAAAAACTGTTCAAAGCCCAAACTGACATGCAGGATTAAAAATTGAGGAAATACAAGCTCTATTTTGAATGCAAATAAATTTTGAATACTGTTCTTCATTTCTTTGCATTTGTATATCATAGCATAGCTTGAAAGTTTCTTAAAATTCAAACATATTGTCTGAAAGATTGGTCACAATAAGTACCATATAATATGTGTGGCAAGCTGGAGAAAAATTATTTTCCTGGCAAAAGGTACAATCCTATAAGAAATTACCGACCCCGGTGTTTACGGAAGGTCTGGGAATATAAAACTTAAAACGCTCACTTCCGAACCTCGGCACTGCTATTATGTTGAAGCTTTCCGAAAACTCTGGGTTTACTTTATATTGTTCCTGATTACTCTTAAACGATTATTCCTGATTATTTAAAGTCTGAGAATAACATTTTGATGAAAGCTTAAGCTGAAGGTATTGGTGTATATTCTCCCACACAATCGGTCATATGCTTACTTTTAAGAAATTGACCAAAAAAAAATCGATATCGTATGTAAAGGAAATAATATTCGCCTGTCTAAACGCGTGTATGGGTGGCCCAGTGGATAACATTACTTTGTAAGCAGAGAGATTCGGTTTCATATCCCTGCGAGAGAGTACTTTTACATTTTCTCTCTCCGTCTTTTCGGATATAAAAGCGTAAAACAAGTTTTTGCAAGAATATTAATCGCCCGAATAAAGTAATGCATTTATTATTTTCATTTTGATTGTTCATACTCCTACCTTTGTACTTGAGTACACACTCCATCCCAAAATGATAGCAGTTTTATGAAAAATCACATGTCATAAATAAAGAAAATTACTTTTTTTTAAAATTAAAAGAGAATTCTAAAATGGTTGAATAGAATAGTTATAATAGCTAAATTCCTTGTTTATATTTTTTCCTACGAGAAAATGAGACAAAATCAAAATGACCCTGTCCCAAAATGATAGAACAGAAACTTACATCTTTGAGTTTTTAATTTCTTAATAATTTATTTTCACTTGGAGCAATTTGATACATCTATTGGGCATAGACTCCAACAATTCATGTAGAATTTCAACTGTAATTTTTTCCACGAAAGCTTTGATCAATTGGTCGGTGTTATCAAATTGGAGTCCACCTTGGTACATATCTCTCATCATCATTCTCCATACATTTTCAATTGGGTTTATATCCTTGGATAAAGCTGTCACTTTATCAGTCCAATGTTATTATTCTTAAACTATTCTTTTGAATGTTTAGCGACATATACAGGTTGTAAATGGACGACGTTTCACAAATTTAAGGATATGTAGAGGATGATGTGGTGAACATATTTTATTAATAAACCCATAGTCCCAAACGAAAAGCGACGGAGCCACAGCTTGTTTGATGTCCTGGTTTGTCAAGCATTGAACTAGGCACGTTTACTACGATGTCCCCTGTCATTGCATCTTGTAGGCCTTATGCAGACTGTCAGCTCGCAGGCTATTTTCAAATGGTACCGTCCGGATGCACAGCACATTCTCCAATCACATAATCTTGCATATCAGGTTGGTACGAAATTCCCGTTGTTAGTTTGGAACATTCCGTAAGGGTGAAGGTTTTTTTTGCGCTCTACGTTTTGTGCTGTATGAGTTCAGGAATGGACTTTACTGTGAGGCAGGAAACAGCGAGAACTTTCGTACCCAATTACGTACAGAACTGTTACTGGACTGTCCCATTTCAGATCGCCACAAATTATCTCAGTGTACACTGTGATCTGCTTATTATTACATGCTGTGGCTCCGTCGCTTTTCGTTTGGGACTATGGGTTTATTAATAAAAAATATTCACCACATCATCCTCTACATATCCTTAAATTTGTGAAACGTCGTCCATTTACACCCTGTATAGGTGCGTTATCATGGCTGAAATATCGGATTTTAGCCAGAAATAACACAATGCAGAGAGTAATGAATTTTGTAGCATTTCTGTATAAGCTACTACAGTAATTCGACCACGTAGAATGACAAGTTCTATTTTCCCCGAATCCCCATGTCATTAATGACTGGTCACCTGGTTGTCGCCTCTTGAAAACTTTTTTTCAATTTCTCAAACCATGCCAATGTGAATGCAATCTATACTTGGTCCATCGAGACTCCACTTTTTTCTCATTCGAGAAAATAACATTGTACCATTGATGGAAACAGAAATTGTGGTTAATAGTAAACCTCTCTCTCTCTCTCTCTCTCTAAGATGATGAGGTTTCCATTTGGAGAGTGGTTGACCTGTTTCATTAATATGGAATTTATATAAACGAAATGTTCTTGTATGTTTGATTATTGTTAATGATACCGTTGGTGTATTCTGTAGGACACTGATTTATTGCCATCCAAACGGTCATTCTTGACGAGTGTGAAGGGAGGGAGGCTGCGAATTTCCTCACTGATATATTAGATCTTATATTTCGAGCTAATGTTCTTTTGTCTCTATCACTGAGAAACATGGACGTCCAGGGAATTTTTGGTGTCATAAGCTTGAGGATTTTTTAACCTTCTCAGAACGCCATAGTTTCTTAGAAATTTCTTTAACAGAGGTGCTTGTACTTTTAAGGCAGTTATTTGCTTCTTTTCGTAATCATTTAATAGCGATTTACAACCGGTATTAATGATTTGCTCAAAATCTTCAATTTATGCACAAGCTCTTAACGTTCTATCATTTTGGGACAGGCTCATTTTGATTTTCTCCTCTTTTCTCTTAGGAAATAGTATGGATCTGGAAATTAACTTTTTCAACTAATTTATTCAACCATTTTAAAATTGTTTTCTTTTATTTAAAAAAAAGAATTTCTTAATTTATTACATGATATGATTTTTCATAAAAGTGCTATCATTTTGGAACGGAGTATAGAATGTAAATCTTCAAGCACGGTTAGTTTACTTTTCATATGTATATGTGCTGCACAACCGAAAATAAGAGAAGTTCCCACTGTTCCAAAATTACACAAATTGGTTTACCGTTTCTCACCTCGGAGTAATAGGGGTAGTTCATTCTTCTGTTCCATCTCATATAACTTACAATTAACTCATAATTTACAGAAAATTACAATCATGTTATAACCGCTTTAACTACGAATTTCCATACCCATGTGTCATTTTCCCAGTCACTGGGGGGGAATCTCTGCATTGGAAATTTTTCGTAATATATGAAACGCCTTGGAAAAAAACGCATAAAGCATTACATTATATGTACGGTTAATATCTTTGTAAAAATTTGTTCTATGCGCTTTTATTGCTCAAAAGGTGAAGGAAAAAAGTTTAAAGTATGCTCTTACAGTATCTCACATATCTTTGCTTATATTACCCACTGCGCCACCGATACCATTGTTTAAAATAAAATAAAAATTATAAATATTTTGATTTTTTAAAATTTATAATTGATTTTTTATGATTTTTATTGTATTTTGGATAGACAAATATTATCTAATAATATTTAAAAATATTATCTTCTCTTATACATGTTATCGATTCTTATTTTCTCAAATTTCTACAGATTAAGAGCTCACACAGGCATATGATTGAGTGTGAGGGAGAGTATACACCAATACCTTCAGGTTAGGCAGCATTTCGCCTTAGTTCAAGTTCATGAAGAACATATGGTGATTTGTGATATTAAAAAATTAAAGACAATGCAGGGGAGCCAAAATTATACAAACGCTGGAAAAAGTTTTTGAATTGACATCATTTAGAAAAACGTTTTAATTCATGTAAATTGAATACTTAAAAATTAATAACAAGAAATAAAACTATACAGTCCATACGTAAACTAAAATAGAACAGCCCACACAAAAGCAATTGCTTCTAAAATCAGAAAGATGGCTGGTAGAAAACATTTATCAGAAGATATCAAAAAGCGTATTGTTGTTCTGTTAGAAGAAGGCAAATAACAAAAGGATGTTGCTAAACTTGTGAATTGTGCTCCTGCTACTGTGCATTATACCAGGAAGAGTTATCAGGAAAGGGGAACAGTTGCCACTGCACCGAGAAGTGGACGCGCCATTTAAAAAGGAAGACAGAAAACTCTAGAGTCTAGATCATTTGCAGGGAAATCATTCTCATCAATGAACAATGAATGGAAAAAGTATAACGTTAATATAGCCAATCGAACATTAAGATAATCAACTTCATGAAATGGGATACGGGCTTATTAAAACCCACAAGCAATGTCAATATCTGCGAAATTGTTTAGTTAAATTATTGCCTTTATTTACAGGGACAACAAAGCGAAAACAAAATCATACCTTACCGTCAGGTAGAAAAAGAGATCGTTTAAAATGGGCTAAGGAGCATCTCAATTCGAACAATGTTATGTTCGTACAATCCTAGAAGTATAAAAGCAAATTTCCGTAGAGCCTTATGATATGGGGATGCATGTCTTCTAAAAATGTGTATCCTGAAATCCACTGTTGAAGGCAGATGGATAAAAGGAAATCCTTGAGTATTTACTCCTCCCAACAATTGAAGAGCAATTTGATGATCTTGATTGAGTCACCTATCATGCCATTGGGCCAAAAGTGTTACAAGCTTCTTGCCAACAACTGGGGTTAAAGGCATGAAATGACTGGCAAACTCGCCAGATCTTAACCTTATTGAGTTCGTGGGCTAAACTAAAGAAATTAATTTCTCAAAAAAACCCAGCATCAAAGAAAGAATTGTCTGCTTCTATACAGAAAAGCTGGGGTGAAAATTGATGTGGATACCTGCAGAAGGCTGGTAAAATCTATGCCCCACAGAGTAAGACCAAAGGAGGACGGCCTACACAATATTAATGTTCTTGTTTTTTTCTGAAATTCAAAAACTTTTTTCTTACTTACGTTATTTCAAATATTTTTCCAACGTTTATTGCAGTGTTTGTTTCTTATTTAAGATGAATATATCTTAAATAGAGATACTTTACGTCATATATTTATATTTTTTCATAAACCTTTTAACTGAAATAAAAATATTACTGTCACAAATAACTTCAACGTTGTGAAATTCAATAAACTTTTTCCTAGGGGTTGTATATATAATGTTTATAAGGCTGGTACTTCGTAACTAACGAATATATTTAATGAAACCAACTTGCAACTAGCTGAAGGGTAACTAACGGTGAAAGTATATCACCATAGCATTCAGAACATGGATCATCTTCATGCGACTATGTCCAATTAAATTGAATAGCCACATCGAATTGAATAGACACATTATTGACCATGGAAAACAGTAGGCGATTTATTAAACGTATTCTCCCTGCATATTACCCCATAGTTTCATTAAATATATTCACTAGTTACGGTAGCCTATACTAGCTTTGTAAATGTTGTATATATAATTTTGGGCAGGCTTGTAGCATTTACTTAGATTAAAAAAGGATATGCCAGAGAATAATGAAAGGAGAAAAATCAAAACTCGCTTTTTAATTAAAAAAAAAAAAAAAAAAAGGACGTCAAGTTTTCGGTTAAAGTGTTTCTTCTATAGGGATTGGACAAATTAATAGAAACAACCCCTTTTAGTCAGACATGATATTAGTTAAATGTCTCCCCGCCCTCCAAAAATACACGCTGCGAGCTACTCTTGTTTTTGCACTAGAGTTTGGACCATGTTGACCTGTTAGCGGGCATTAGTAGATATGTGGACATCATGCTGTTGGCCCTTAGCGAGGATAAGAGGATAAATTTTCCAAGAGGATAAATTATTAGTGCCCGTCTAGACGGTGCATGCTTGACAAACGTCTACTTTCTTATGGGTATAACAAGCTACGTTATTGAAAGTCATGACAAAATATACAGTTAAAGGGAAACACGTTTTCTATTAAACACCTTAGTGGATGGAAGTGTCCGAGACAGAAGAGAAATTAAAGAGAATTGATCATCTAACATGACTATTACAAAAGTCAATACAGAGCTGAATCTGCATCTTCGTAATCCCAACAGCGTGCAGAGGGAGGTTCGTAAACCGTATTTCATGACCAAGCTGCTATCGCCAACCAACAATTTCCATACAAAGAAAAACTGTGGATAAACAAGTAACCAAAAAACGAACTGTCCAGCAACAGTGGTGTAATAAACTGAAAATCCTGGATTTCTGGCACGTGGAAATTTATGGCCCGATCAAATTGGATAGACTATGTGCAAACAGCGGCTAAATAAGCTTCTATTTGAAAGTCCGAATCCAATTAATCGGTCGTGGTGGAAGTTTCGTCGTGGTTTCGGCAGCATATCATGTTTTCTGCAAACCCAAATATCACCTTAAAAGACAAACGGGGCTTAAGGCATTATGAACAATTTAGCAAACCGATTTTGAGCAACAAATTCTTATTCTTGTTGAAAGATGGCCATCTGATGGTAGAAATATACACTCAAGTATTAAATATTATTCCATGTGGACAAAGGGGTGGGCTCTTCGTGTAATTTATTCACATGCAATTTTTTCCTAGTTATAATCGGGCGTAGACTGTTTCCCGTAGAAAAAGACATTTTCCAAAACGACAATGCCCCCATTTTTGCTAAAGCCCAAGATTAACTTCGCTAATCAACATAGTCACTAACCTCAACATGGGATCATTCTGATCTAGTTTGGAAAATAGGAACAGATATTTCCCTTCTACATCTCTCAAGGAACTCGAACAGCTTCTACATGGCAAATGCTATAAAAGATTAATTAATCCTCGTAAAGGAATTCTGTGCTTTCAATTTTCAGGCGAATTCAGCTGTATTGCATGTCAATTGTGATCATGCGTACATTATATTAAATAAAGATCATCCTTTAGTTATCTTTAGTTTACCAGACATTTCTATGATTTTACCCAATCTCGTGTTCATCTCGTGCTTACATAAAAACTTTAAATGTTTACTGGTACCTCCTAATATGCTTAAATTTTTAAGAAAAGCCACGTCAAATATTATTGTGTTGGATCGTCTCTACGTTTTGTGCCTTAGTAGAAAATTATTACCTTAATACCATAAGAGAAATACAGGTCAAAATCTTACGTATCCCAAAAAACCCTAAAGTCTGAGTATACTGCACAACGAATACTTATCGTAAACATTCCTAAAATTTACTGAATTAGGGAATTTTCCTGAATCAATCATCAAAATAAATGTGATCGCGAAAAATCCACGTACTGCCTTATCATAGACCTAGGTACCTAAATTTTAACAAGTTCACACTACACAGTATGACTACTACAAGGATTATAAAAAATTTTAAACTTACTTCCAACAATTCGAATGATGTAAAAATAGAACTTAATACTGAGTACGAACAGTAATGTTTTTTGTATAAAGATTAGTTTGGAGAAAAATTATTTTATTTGAAATATATTTTTAATGAAAAAGAGGGATTTCTCCGTTATATTATTAGTAAAATCAAATTATTGTTAGAATTAATTAATAACCATTATTCATTAATAAGATTAATAAGATTAAATGATAGCTAAAAATCTAAAAAAAAAAAAAAGAAATTGAGTTTATTCTGCCATTTCATGTTTTAAACTCAGAAATTGTTTAAAATTCTTTTATTCCCTAACATCTTATTTAAAAAAATAAGCTCAATTAGTAATTGAGAAGAGAATCAAATTAGTTTATTGTTCCTCCATCATCAGAGCGATTGTTATAATTTTCAGTCCATAATTCAATATGATTTTATTATTCCCTTAAATATCCTTTTTCATATTTACATCTATTTATTATTTATTATCTATTAAATTTATGTGTAATAATGATTAGTTATATCAGTGAAAATATTAGATGCGATGTTAATTTTAATGTTCTCTTCTCGATGTAAACTATCCTGAATTTTTTTTTTAATTTTTAGACTAATTTTTAGTCTAATTTTTAATAGACTCAAATTTTTTATGCATCTAATTATAAAACAAGTTTTCAATTAATCTCTGACTTAGCATTAAAAAAATTTGGAAAGACATTTATTCAAACACCGACATCATTAGAACAATGAAGTAAAAATTTCTTTCAAATCGGAAGAACAATAGGATATGCAAATGGTTTATCGATTTGTGTGTAATCGTTTTTTATTTCCGAGTTGCATATTGACAAACGGACTGTCAATATATTGACAAATACAATGAGTAAAAAAGCCATATGCAAAACTAAGAAATACAAGAGATAAAACTGCAAGTGAAGATTTTAAAGGAGAAAACAAAATGGCATTATTTTATTTTTATATAAAAATGTTTGATATATTTATGACAGGATGTCTCACATTCTCAACTTTGTTTATTCATCTTAAAATTTTTAAATAGTGTATTTTTATGAAATTTCATAGTCTACCATCTTTTCATTAATATTCTTCCTCGTTAATAAAAAAAAATTAATCGTTACAATTTTCTAACGTCAATGTCGGAATATTTTTAGCAAATAAAATACTGAAACAGATGTGCTTTATGTAAAGGGCTTACTATGAACTTCACTGAATATTAAAAAAATAAAAATAAAATAAAAGCAAAACGCTATTTCTTTATTTCTCGTTAATTATTCAGATATTAAAGATTTTTTTTAAATCTCGTAATTCAATTCCAAGTGCATTCCTTTTTACAGACGAGGAGAAAATTTAGAATCACCTTATACCAGGCCGCCCTATGCCGCATAAAAATTCCATGAATCGAAACAATTACGAACACATTGACGCAGTTGGCTGCAAATTTTTTAAATTTTTATTTCATTTTAATAACATTGAAGTTTTTAACAAAAGAGCCAACATAGTTTCATTTTTATTAATTCTTTTTTTATTATTTCTGTAACTGGATACTGAAAAAAAACTGAATAATATTTTAAATTCAATCACAAGCTCGGCTCGCTTTCACCTGAATTATAAATACAGTAAAAAACTGTTTAAAATGGTAACATTAACTGAAATGAACTTAAAAATATATTATGCAGCTTCAGTATGTTTAATTATATAAATAAATTGAAGAAGGAATTATTAATTCATAATATATTGCACGGCTTTAGAGGATTGTTTTTTTGTTTACTCAAATAGTTTACTACAAATTTACATATTCAGAAAATAATTCATCTGGGGAGCCCAAAGGAGGTTAATAATATGTAAGCATATTTAAATATGGTTTACAAGAAAGTGTATTACAAATTATCAAAGATCATGGCAATTATCCGAGTATTTAAAATCCTCATAAAAAAACTGAGTGAATCTGCTAATATTTCTTTAAGAATTTGTATTGGCAAGATTATTTAATTGCATGCTCGATTTTTAACAAACTTCTCTATTCCTCTTTTCACTGTCGATCATGTTAAATAACTACTGGATCTATTTGAAATTTTACCTAAAAGGATATCAGCCTACTGAGGCTTTACTTGGTCTTCCAAGCTTGTTAGTAAATGGACAAACACAAACATCCATGCCCTCAGCGGGATTCGAACCCGCGACTCGCTGGTCTGAGAACAATCAGACCTGCGCCTTAGCGCTTTCGGCCATCGAGCCGGCATATTCGATTTTTAAATTTAAAAAAAAATCAATTTTAATTCTGAATATATTTCTGTAAGTTGCAATATCAATTATTTGTACAGGCAAAATGAATATACAGAAAGATTAAAATCATATGTGCCCGGGCTTTAAATGGTAGTGTTGCTCGCTGGTTTGAACACGATGGCGAACAGTTGGGAGTGTCCAGTAAATACACATATTTTATAAATAAATAGTTTCTAAAATTTAAGTATTAATATAGTTTGACAAATCCTGGATATCAATTATATTTTGCAAGTCTATAAATTTCTCTGAATGCACATTCTGAATTTTTCGTTTGCATAAAACTGCTGATGATTACATCAATCCTGTTTGACCCTCGAATTTATTTTTATAGTAATATTCTGTAATAACACCTGTAAAACTTTGTCATTAATATTTTTTATAATATATGTATTCGACGTTCTTATATATTTTTTAAACTTTTCAGATTGTTATATTTATTTATAAAGTTAAACGTTTATTTATGGATTTGTAAGTTGTTTTTTTTTTTTGTTGTTGCTTGAATTAAGGATTAGTTTATGTATATTAAAAATATTTTGAGGTATAATATATTTTTTGCAAACTTTAAGACAAAAATATGTAGTAGACGATTTTAAAAATCTATTGCTTTTTGGTTAAAATATACATAAATATAAAGCAAACTTTTTTAGTATTAATTGGAAACTGGTTTTGCAGAAAATCATTTTCAGTTAATTTATATTTATATAGGTTAATAAAAATACGAGTTCCCTTCGATTAACTTATGTGTATACATGGGCTATTTTACATTTGTTAAATAAAAAAGTAAATGTGTTACCAGTAAATTAAATGGGGTAAAATTAGGGTAAATTAAAAATGATTTACTTAAGAAAAAAAAAAACCCAATGAAAATGGAACTTAAACATTGTTTTACGTAAGATGACTCCATTTTAATGATAAACTATGAAGAACGCGACGATATCTAAGTCCCTATGGAAAAATAAAACTCAAAACAAAGAAATGAATCACATTTCTTTTTTTAGTTCAATCTATTATTGGAATAACGATTGGACTGGGGGAAGAAAAAAAATAGGAAATCTGCCCTCCCAATTCGAAATACTAGAGAAGTGGATCAAGAGACATTCTCTTCCTTTCTCTGTGAGGGCCTAGTTGAAAGCCAAACAAATGTTTCCAAAGGAGAACCAAAGCAGCGAGTTAGTTATGGGGGGGGGGGGGGTCTAGAAATTTTGGCGTCAACTACAAAGGTCATTTTGCGCCTTTTACACAATTTATAACAGTACGCAGCCCGGGACAAACACAAACATCCATGCCCACGGCGGGATTCGAACCCGCGGCCAGGCGGACTCGAGAACTAGAAAGCCTACGCCCTAGCCCTCTCGGCCACCTGGCCGGCAGTTAGTTATGGGAAGTCGTCTATTGCGAACGTCCGATAGTCGTTCTTTCTTATTTCAGTTTTGCCTAATGTGCGCTGTTCCTGCACGCATACGGAGACGCACACGCAAACACATACATGCGGGGAGAGGGACGTCGGCCGGTCCGTTCGATACGGCACAGTCAAGGTCAAGGGCGGGGTGACACGGTCGCCGTGCCACCGCTGATTAATTCTATTAATACGAGCTCGGTCATGAAAACAGGATCAATTAATGCTTCTGCTTCGAATTCAGTTCGGTTTGGGCAATTACAAGGACCAAAAACGAGGGAGACCACCGCAACTGTTTCTGGGACTCTTCGCTTACAACAAAAATAATGAAGATTTTCAACCCGAGGACCAACTGGAGGATTTCAAAGAATAAAACTAGTGTTACCATAGATTTCTTCCCAAAAAAGAACGAAAAACCTAACTGCATGGTGATACTCATCGTCATGGCAGTGAAAGTTATATCTCGTAGTGAAAACCCATGAAACAGAATACAAGGACCGGGGAAATAAATAAACTATACAGGCAATAAATTTTTATTCTGCGCTAAAAATAACGAGACACTGTTTGACGAGCTAGAATTTCCGAATAAATTGATCTCATTTCATTATTAACTAATGAATCTCCTGACTTTTTATGTATACATTATAATTAATTACAATCGAAAAAATAACAAAAGTACTCATATCAATCAAGATGATAATTTACAGTTTTAATTCTTGTCATTTAATTTCATATCAGGCATTTTTTAAACAGACGCAAAAAATTACAGCATTACCTCAAGTAGTTCATGTGCCCGCTAGAGTCCTCTGCAGTCGTTTTTGCTCTTTTAGCAATTTCTGTCTATTTTCAAGTATTATTTTAAAAAAAAAAACAGATTGAAAGGGATTTGAATTTAAAGTTTCTGAGCATTGTTCAAAATTAATATACTCCCAAGGCTGCTCAAAATCTAATTTAAATTCGTCAAATTTTACTACGTGAGTAAAGAGCATTAATCCTTTGTTTAATCATAGCAGTACTGCATAAGCCTATTAACGATAATTTTACTGATAATTTAGAAATAAACCGATTTTGAACCTGTCAAAAGACGACTATAACTCATTAAAAAATAATGGAATTCCTCAGAATATCTATAAAAGTGTGTCCGCCTGTATTTTGGCGCTACGTTTTCGTTGAAGAGAAAACAGATGAGCAAAGTTTACAATATACGATATACAGTCAGATCAATACATTTTTCAAACGTGAATTTAAATCGTATAGATATGTAGGATAGATCATTGGGAAAGGGGATATTCCACTAAGACGGTGTTTTTGAGCTGTTATTAGACTCCTGAGAGAGTTCTCGTGTTACCGAATAGGTATCGCGCTTTTCTAATGGCTCAGGCGCATTTTCTGTACATGAATTTAATTTTTTTTTAATTCTTATCTTACAAAGATAAGAAACGTTAAGGAACAAAAATTGCCTAGCGTTTTTCTATTGCAATGTTTATGGAACCGAGTCATAAATTTGATGCGTGTTTTCGAATTATTGATGAAAAAAAAATGTTGCTAATAAAGAGAAAACCAATTTTTTTATCCGTTTTGATGCGATTGATAGATCTAAGTCGTAGATCTGGTTGAATTCCCATCAGCTGAAAAAGCACAAAATGCATAAACCAACAATGAATGATTAATAATTATAAAATAACGAAACCTAAACTCTATACTTGAAAAACTGTAAAAAGCAAAAAATTAATATCAACAAGTGAACGACATGATGCGAAAAATATTATTAATATTACGAATACATCATGCATCATAGTATTACAAATTTAATAACAAAAAGAAGAAAACCTGAGCGGCATTGTGCAGTAGCCTCGAGTAAAACTGATTAAAGAACCAAGCAAATTTGACCCCATTCCCCTTCCCCTCCTTATTTCCATTCTATTTGGCATCGACGACGACATAACATAACAAATGCTTTTTCGAGTTGAATGTCCTATATCGGCATTGAAACTACGGGGTCATTTCGGTGTATAATTTTCCTAAGCCAATGAATCGGCGACGCTCATTATCGAACAGAGAAAAAGCCAAAATGACAAAACGAGTGACTCACCGCCGGCAGTTGAGAGGGAAAGCAAAAATATAAAAACAAAAAACAATGGCGGGAAAGAGGTAGTTATATATACTGCAGCAAAGCACGGTGAAATACGAGAAGATAATAAAATTCGATCAACTAATTTCAATTATAAAGAGCTCACGAAAAAGTATTCAACAAGTAAGAATTACGTTTTACCCTATGTGTGGAAGTAAAATCAAACATTTAACTTGAATAATTGAATAATCTTTACAAAAACATTATTTTCTTTGATCTTTATTCTAGAGTAAGCAATTTAAACCCTTTGCATATTCGAGGTATTCTATTCGTACGACCATTTTCCTACTGTATTTCATAATTGGTATCCCAGAAATGCCTTTATAAAGCTTGGAATTCATTTTTCCAGGAAGAAGCTTTTACGAACCAGACACTGGAATGTTATATAAATGAACAGACGTATATAAAATGAAATACAAAACATGTCTGGCGATTGACGTCAACATTTTTAAACAGTCTAGACGGCTGTGAAACTTTAACAGACGGTAAATAAAATAACGTCGTTATTAAATACTATTTATAGTTTTCTAATTTGATGCAATCATAAAACCTATTGGGTTAGTCAGTTACATTAAATTATTAATAATAATAAAAAAAAAGAAAACCACAAATTTTTAATTATCATATATCTTTTGAAATTAAAAAAAAAAGCTATTAAAAAAGGGTGTGGGAAGAAATTCCTCGAAAGTTCAAGTTTAAATCAAAGTTTAAATGTCATATTTCTATCACCATCTAAAACAGAAGAAGGTAAGTATATTTTGTTCCTTTTTTTTAATACGGCAATCGTCCAATAAATAATAATTTATATTATTCTTATTATCACTAAATACGGATTCATATTCGTGTAAAAATTTTATTATTTTCATTTATAAAAAATAATGGATCTAATCCTTCGTTTTACTTTAGGCTAAAAGACCAAATTAGCTCACTTCAATCCTTCATTTCATCGTTTCCTGAATGATCTCAATCCAGAAAATGCTTTCATTTCTGGTGTTCGTGAATAACAAACCGAGAAAAGAATGTATTTTCATTTGTATCGTCATTTTCATTGTATCGTCATTTTCATTGTATCGTCTAAGAATGTGCAAAGAATCTTAAGAAGCAGCATAGCCATCAACGGGTATCTTGAAGGCTATGGAAGCACTGAGTACATCGTATTGGCGCCGCCGATGATACCTGGTCTCTTTCGAGCAACAGCTTAACAAATTTAGCGGATTTTCCAGCAGAAAAAGATTGGCGTTCGTTTTCACTTTTCTGCCCAACAAACTTGTCTAACACAATTAAAGGGAAATGGAAATAAAAGTGCATTACAATTGCCCATTAAACAGAAAACACTTCAAAAATTTCCACGATCCTTATACAAAAACAGTGTTTATTAACGTCAATCTTAACCTCCAATTCAATGGAGGAAATGTAATTTTTTTCATTTTTTTTTCTTATTCGTATTAAATTTAGTATTAAGTTGGTGCATGGAAAACGTGTTTTTTTTAATATACTGAATTTTGAACATGTTTCTCAAATGCAGACCTATTTGCATATGCAAATATCATACATCATTTGAAGCGTGAAGTTTACTCTATCTGCGTATGTTAGTAGTTCTTTTCATATCACTTTTGTTTGGTGTTCTTCAAGCATCAAATGAAACATGGACAAACAACAAATTGCACCATTTTTCTTTATGAGTTTAAATTAGGGCGAAAAGCAACAGAAACAGCTCGCAATATAACCAAGTATTAGGCGAAGGAATGAATGATACAACGTTGGTTCAAAAAATTTCGTGCTGGTGATGAATCCCTCGAAGATGAGGACCTCCGGCGACTGTTTGACAATGATGTCTTAACGAACTTCGCGGAAACTTCTTGATAACTTGCAGAAGAAATGGACATCGGTCAGCTCAGTGATTGGATGCAGGAGAAGCTTCAAAATCGTTTCCAAAGCCAAATCTGCATCCACAGAAGTTACGGTGACAGCAGTATGGTGGTCGGCAAGTGGAACGATCCACTACAGCTTTTTGAAACCGTGTGAAACAATGTACCGTATAGACGCGCTTTTACCGGCATGCCGGAAAATCTGAGGTTCACCAAATTTCCTGTCTCCTTTTTCTGGTTCCTAAACCGGCATGCCGGAAAAAAGTGAAGAGGGCCGCAAAATGTGAATATTTTTTCGATAATTATTAATTACATTGTGTTTATAAACAAAGTGTTGCGTTGCAAAGTAACGTTAAATTACGAAGTTTATTCTTGTTTAGGTCGAAAGTAGGATGATTATATTAAAAGTTTATAATATTAGCTGCGTTGATATGCAGCTTACAAATATTACAAATTTAGTCAAACAGAAGGAACATTCTGAAAAGGAGAAAACAATGCTAAATACAATGAGAACACGCTTGACATATGCAAGCAATCCAAATACCACCAAGCAAAACAAGAAAATGAAAATAAAAACAGGAAAAGTTATTCGTCATCTGAACGATCAGTATCACTAATTTCACAGTCTGTCAAGTTCCAGTCTGTCCTGTTGTCGTCATTTATATCAGTAGAAGGGTTGCTGGTAATTGCCCCAGAATTTAAATCATCCGCCATTGTCAAACTGAAGAAACAACAAGCGCCTACTAGTGAGGGGGAAACTCAATTTTCTGTCTCGAATTTTCCGGCATGCCGTATAAAACGGGGTTTTACGGCCCCCTGGTCATCCTCGATAATATACGGCATGCCGGTCAAAGCGCGTCTATACGGTAAGCTGCAAAATACTGTCAAGAAATTGACAAAATGCATGAACAATTGCGGCACCAAAGTTCAGCATTGATCAATCGAAAGGGACCAATTCTTCTGCATGACAACGCGAGACCACACATTGCAAAAGTGACCGTGAACAAACTCAACGAATTGGGTTAAGAAGTTTTGCCTCACCCAAATTACTAACTTATTTCCTCTAATCCTTCGTACTTCTGAATCTTTAGAATACTTGCAAGATAAGTCTGTTCATCATATATTAATTTGTAATAATACAAACAATCAGGTAAACCGTTTTCCTTTTATCATATATTAGTTCATTCCCGTTAAAAAAATTCCGTGTTTATTTGAATTTACCCACCATCCAACCACACTCACAGCAATTTCCAGATCGTAGGACTCATTTTATTAGGTTATAGCTCTCTGACTCGATTATAAGAATACAGTTGTCTGGCCCATCTTGAAGTGTTTACGAACTCCGATTCATCTAATAGCGCCAAACTCAGCTTAAAGAGTCAAGTCATAGGAAATGGAATCATTTCCGATAGAGATACGAAATCAAGTTACGAAAACATGGCGGACAGCGATACCGGACGATTTCGCCATTCGTGTTTGTAAGAAGATTAATACAAAATTATTAGAACTAATACTACTCTTTAATATGACTATGGATGGGACAAGTTATCTAAAGACTATCTATCAGTAGGAGATAGTCTCTTCAACTGTGAATGCGAGAACAGTTTCCCTCAAAAACCCAACGTTGAATAAGCCATTCTCTAATGTTGCTCTACTTACTCCTTCAAATTTTACCAGTTCAAAAAAAATTGAAGGAAAACAGGAATCTAAGTAAGTTACACTTTTCTGGCATTTTTCTAACGTAAATTATACTTATTTAATAGTTTCAAATTTATTTTCTAGTACATTTTTTTATTCATTATTGTTACGATTATTTTTTATTTACTCCTTTTGATCTGAAATCTATATGCATCTCCACTGAACAGCATTCATTATTATCGACTGCTAACAACATGGCTAGTTTCTCGTAGCAAGAATGGATCCACACACCGGAAGCTGTGTATCAGAACCTTATAGAAAGTAAGAAGGATGGCTGACTTAATTTCAGCACAGAGATGGAATAAGATATTAACTAAAATAAAATGTCACTATTTCCCTTTCCATTATTGTAGAGTAGTGTAAACCACTGATCTAAAATCATCCTTTGTTCTATATTTCAGATTGCCAAGGATACTAATATGAGTCTTCCTCTTCAGCAATACCTGAGAGTTTCCTTTAGCCTACTCAAAGGAATGCAAAAGGAATCTTGCAGATTTATAAAGAGAACGATGTAACGGTTACAATAAAAATATTCCCTTGAATTTTGTGCAAGTCAATTCTGTTAAGTGATGGTGAATTTATTGCATTGTACATTCTAAGTTGAATGCATTGTTAAATCAATAAATTACTTTATAAAAAAAAACTAATGTTTACAAAGCTAAAAAAGATGTCGTTTCTTATCCTATTGTTGTCTACCGTTCAAGAGCTGTCAATTCTATGAACACGGCGATCGTTATTTTAGAATTTAGCAACAGATTTATCATTAAAATCCTTTTTCCTGCCTACAAGCTTGAAGATCTATCTTCTGCTGGCGAATTTTGACTATCAAGATGATAACATACAAATACAGGACGGTATACAAATATAAATTCAGTGTAAATATCCGTGTAATAGCGTAAATTGTAAATACAAATGTGTGGGATGTGTCTGTATGTGTGTGTGTGTGTGTGTGTGTGTGTGTGTGTACGTGTCAATGTGTGTTACATACGTGTATAAATTTGTGTAATTAGGCGTCATAGATGTCTGTAAATTTGTGTGAATTGTTTATACAGTACATGTCTGTAAATTTGTGTATACATGTGTGTAAACCTGTGTAAATTGTGTAAATTTATGTATGTAAATATTTGTATACTCGTGTAAACTTGAATAAATATGGTTCTACGCGTATGTAAATTTGTGTAAAATGGCTATATAAATGTGTATGTAGCTGTAAAAATGTATAAAGATGTATGTAAAAATGTGTATATAACCGGTAAATACGTATGTAAACCTGTGTAAATTTATACAAATAGGTATACACGGTAAATTTGTGTAAATATGTATATATGTATGTATAGTAAACATTCCGTTAATGAGTTCTTAAGTCTTGTACAATCGAGTCAATTGATCCGAGAATGGTGACTCGGCAATTCGGGTCAAGCAACTCTTACTGACATGTGTGTCCAAAGACTCTCTTTAATGGGTCGTATTGGAAGAATCATAGGACTCTCACAAGCGGTTTATATGACCCGTGTATTGTTGCGAGTGCACTAAATTATTACTCCAATAAATTTGTGTATTCAGATATTAAAAATAACTGAAAATTAAATACTATAGTTCTTGGAATTTTATTTAATTTAGCAAACGCTATTTACTCATTTGATTTTCACAATACCGTCAATATTGTTTTTAGTATTCTCATCAAATCAAGTAAATGATTAACGAATTAATGTTGAACCATGACCACCGAGAGAGAAGGCCTCACCACTGAAAAATAATACAGATCTGTACATTGTTACTTCAACATCATTAGGGCAAATTTAGGGCTTATTATTGGTCAAAATACGAATAGCGATGCCCTAATGATGATGATGATGTAACAATGTATTACATTTCAGTTTCAGTAGTGAGGTCTTCTCTCTGAGTGGTCACGGTTGAACCAAGAAGTCATTGTTGAATTAGTTCATTGTTTCCCCACAGACATGTAGGCAACACATACACAAACAAATGCAAGAACAATATTGAATACAAATTCCATATTATTGAATTTATACTCAACAGTGGTTTGAGCAAGAGCATGAGTGCTCATTCTGAATACGGACCATAGTTGAGAATTTCATTTAATTTTTTCAGTAATCCCCCTGTTAAGCTCCTCCTTTGGGGGACGATCTTGATCGAGTTCCCGGTTCTTTTACTGTATCGAGAAGAGAGATCGGAGATTTTTCACTTTTTTTCAATACAAATCCAATATCTAATATACCGGGTGATCCAAAAGTGTGTTACATTCCTTCCATTGTTAACGACATTTTCAGTGTTTGCTTTCCAGCAATTCAATGCTTTCATAAGAATCACGAGGCACGCGCAAAACAATGTAAAAAGACAAGAATTCGTCACGGCAAAACAATTATTACTTTCATGAAAAAACGTAACACACTTTTGAATCACCCGGTACTACGTCTGTCTGACCAACACGTAGCCCACGAGAAAGACAGGCCTGGGCACTCAAAAATCACCTGACCACAGTAGTCTGAGCAACAATCCAAACTTTATTGTTTCCAACAAAAGAAAAAACACTGATTGTTAAAATCCAAGATGGAGACAATGAAAGTTGTATTGTTGCTCAGACTGCTATGGTCATGTGACTTTTGAGTGCCCAGGCCTGTCTTTCTCGTTGGCTACGGACCAACACCACCTAGATAGAAGGCCTGCGCACAGAAACGTCATACATTGTTACATCAAACAAAAAGGGCTACTGTTAATCGTATTTCTACCAATAATAAGCTCTAAATTTGGCCGTTTGCGAGGCCTACGAGATAACAAGGCCTGGAAGCGGAAAAGTCACCTGACCATCGGGGTACTGGCAACAATCCAACCTTCATTGTCTCCATCTTGGATGTTAACAATTAGTGTTTTTCCGTTTGTTGGAAACAATGAAGGTTGGATTGTTGCTAGCACCCCGATGGTCAGGTGACTTTTCCGCTTCCAGGCCTTGTTATCTCGTTGGCCTTGGCCGTTTGATCATGATATAACAATGTATGACGTTTCTGTGCGTAGGCCTTCTGTCTAGAAAGTTACAACATAGAAATTGACTGAAGTCAACAAAGAAAGTTACAACAATCCGAAGCCCGGGATTGTTGTGGTAAAACAATACTCAGTCATTGTTGTGAATTAAATAAACTGAAAAATGTTTAGTGTTGATTTTTTAGAAGTTCCAATTCCGTAGAGTCGTAAGACCGAGAGAGAGAAGGCCTCCACACAATTAGTAAAAATAACCCGTCATGAGACGGGTAAGCGGTATTCTAAATTAAGAAAATTGAATAAAAAAATTCTAAATATAATTAAAACTTCAAATTTTTATTAGAAATCCTTAATCACTGTAATATAACAGCAATGATGTAAGTTTGAACTGTATACAATTTCACTTTTTCAGTAAGATCTGATATAAAACCTTACTCATTCCTTACCAACTTGCTTCGTTTTATCGATTTTTTTGAACATAAAATCTTTATAAGAAAAATATTTTGGTTTATTTATCAAACTTTAAATTAAGAGTTATAAAATATTAATGTTTCATTTTTTCTATTTTTTTATTTTTTTGCGTGCGAGACAGGAAGATTTCCTTACGTGACCAAGGTGGGAAGGCCGAAAAAAAAAAAAAAAAGAGCCACAACAAAAAACTTAAATCAAAATATAACGGATGACCCTTAAATATGAATTAAAAAAAAAGACAAATGGAATTCTTTAATAAATGGTAGAAAAGCTCAATTAGATCTTGATAATGAGTGGAAGGAGGGAGGGGGAATGGGGAGATAAAAGTCTGTGGCCAACAACTACAGGCGCAAAACCTTGGCCTATCTTTGGCGTGGATTCCGCAGACTTGCCGGCTACGGGGGTTGAACGGGTCACGCATGATTAATCAATTATCGTCGTCTCGACTTGCCGTCTCTCTCTCTCTCTCTCTCTCTCTCTCTCTCTCTCTCTCTCTCTCTCTCTCTCTTTGTATAAAACATTTTTTTAATAATTTTTTTTCTTTCTCTCTCGCTTTCTTCTTTCTATCTTATTACTCTTTCTTGATATTAAATCATAGAAAGCCCACAGGGAGCTCAAGTCCATCATACGTTGACATGAGGTACATCGCTTTCCAACTCATTCGCTTTAGTCTGTTACTGCTGTATGCAAAAATCTTCCATACTTGAAGAGCTCTGGCAACGATGACTTTGTGTATCTGTTATATACACAGCCCGAAAAACGTTTACAGGAGGGCTGGTTGTCTAGACATAAGTTTTTTTTAAGATCTCCAGTCCAGGTAAAAACAGATAATTCTGCAAGCGGGAGAAGAGGCACTGCAGTCGAACACAAATAACAGTGTTGCGATCAACGAAACCTTTTTCGCGGAAACTCAGCCAAACGGAAAGGAGAATGGAAGCGCGAGCGACGACGCCGCCATCAACAATAAAATTGCATGCAGGGTGAAAGCCGTTCGTTCGTTCGGCTGCTCCCCACTGCAATTGGCTGAAATTAACGAAGCACTCAACCCTTCTATTCCAAATGAGTAGTTGAAAAAATTGCACCCAACGTTGGGAGAGTTCCAAATACAATACAATAATTCACATACTCGGTTTAATATATATCTCCTATACATCTTATACTAACCATCTAAACGTTTAACTGTAACTGTAATTCCTACTGAAGATCTAAAACATTTACAAAGCGGATTAAACCAAACTCTCCCTAATATTTCCAAATAACAAAATCCACTTAAAGATAATTTATAAAGAGTTTTCCAAACTGTTAAGTGGACTGTTTTTTTTTTGTTGTTACAATAATCATCTGAAATATGAAAAATTAAAATGATATCTTTTAATAACAGAGGCAGAACATTTTCAAAGCGTAATATGATAGTATCAGTAACGAATAGTTTCATCAGTTATGAAAACTGGATATCCTTTCTTGTCAAAATAAAACTGGATTTATCATTACCCAAAAATTAAAATAAATATAACACAATTGTTTTAAGCTTCCTCAGGAAAGGATGGCGGAGTCAAATAATGCTATTTTGATGAAGCCTACAAAGAATAAATATGTAAAATTCAAGTTTTCATTTTTCCAAATTTGCAACAACACAAATGGGATGAAAAAAACAACTAGTAGGGATGGGCCGTGAATTAATGTAAAGAGAGCCGAAATTAGTTAAGTGAAATGAGAGTCGAAATTAGTTAAGTGATACCTGTTCTAATGATACCGTTTTGTTACTATTGGAAACTTTCAATGCTAAGACAAATAAGACTGTAGATAACAATAAATAAACTAACATGAATACCTCTCAACCATATTAATTCTTTAATAAATGGCAGAAAAACTCAATACTACTATGTTAGTAAGGTTAAGAGGTTTCTTTTACAATAAGTAGGATATATGACAAAAGTGTTATCACAAAGTATAAAAAAATTACAGATTTTAAAAACAGTTATTTTTAAGGATAATTTAGGACACATACTTTATGGAATGCACATAATTTTACAAATAAATATATGTATTCCACGAAAATGGAATCAAACGGTTATGATATCCGACTTCCTAAATGTTAAAATATGAAAAAGAATTTATCTAAGAATTTTGAATTATAACATCGATTTAAATTTGAATTTATAATTATCAGCAAAAAGGCAAACGAAAAATAAAATGTTAATATGATAATTTTGTTAAGAAGTTAATTGCAGTTATAAATAAAAACTATGGGTTAAAGAATTTTTTTTTCTTCGATTACATAAATATCTTCTTGTTCTTCCCATTTTGTAAACTAAAGATGTTATTACAATAACAGCATTTAGAAAAAATGGCGAACAATTCTTTAGATTATTTTTTTCGTGCATTCTCTGATTATTACAAGTTTGATAAATCTGAAAATCTAAATACCTTTTTTTTTTTTTAATTTGAGATTAGATTTTTGTATCTTCTGAAAATTATTTTCTCAAGTACAAAATATAGTAAACTATTATACTTGTTATGGTTCTGATATCCAAAATAATCACTCATTTTATACTCCACACATTTTTTTTTTGTTGTTGACGTCAATTTTTCTTAATTTTTAGGCAATTGTAGTGATATCACTTTCTTCTCTTCTCGCTGCTTTATTTAATCATTTCTAATGGCTATAATTTACTGGCTTCAAATAACATACTATAGGAGACAGGTAACTTATGGCTATCGTCCAATCCTAACGGATTTTTTTTTTCCTTTTTAAAAAGGTTTCATTCCAACTGATTATTTCAGATACAAGTTAAATTAACGGCGAGAAATACAGATGAAGTTCATGACCGGTGCTCTAAAGCTGAAGTTCTACATATGGAAGGAAATGGCTGGAGGCATTGACTCTACGACTAAATTTCTTTGCAATTTATTTCTCAAGTAAAGATGGAAGCATTGAATTTTTATTTCATTCATATAAGAGATATGAAGCAATCAATTAACAATCAATTACTTTTTCAAATTTTGAATCTGAAAAGTAACATCTTATAATTCTTGATATGCTAATGCCGCCTTCAAAAGTATGACCACTAGTGCGTGTATGTTTTTATGTGTGAGCCTGTCTGGCTGCCTCTGGTCCTGATGAAGATCAGCCGACGCGAGGGTGGGAGAGAGAAAGGAAGAGAAAAGGAGAGAGAGAAAGAGAGAGAGAAATACGTTAACACAAAAAAGCGGGGAAATTTGAAAGAAGAATGGATCACGCGAATTTTGAATTGGACTATTAAGAACTCCACCATCTGTAACTTCATAGAGCCAAATTTGCTTTTAATTCCTTTCTCTGGGTGGATAGAGGTAGATAGCTTCCAATGAAGACAGGGAGCTCTTTATTTTTATTTTTTATTTTATTTTTTAATTTTCTTGCTTTTGTATGTTCTCATTGTACCGAGGAATGCAATATGGCGAGTGAACGCTTTTGTTCACACGAACATAGAAGAAAAGTGTACTAAAGAGAAAAGTTCTTAAACAAAGACATTAACAACATGCATGAACTAAGAACATTCCAGAAAATCTAATTTTTTTTAATGCAGAATCGTTTTACCGAATTTATGACATACATAAAGCTTTATTCGAATTATACGTGTGACTATGTAAGGAATAACAAAGTGTACCGACACACTATTTTTGTGTGTTTTTCCCCCCCTCGTATATTAAAAAAATGAACCTTCAAAAGTATTAATTATCTGGTCAAAACGAAAATAACTTATCCATACTAATTCGAATAATCGATATTCTATCGTATTTTAATATAATGACAATCTGAGAAAGCTCGTAACAACAAAATGCAAAAAAAACCAAGAAAGTTAGTAAGACGAATTTCTTTGGATCATTGCACTGCAACAAAAAAACACTACTGAGAATTTGTTCTTAAGAATATATTTCTTTTTTTTTTTAATAATCAGTTTAGTATTTCATACAACACAAAGAAAACACGTGTTTAGGACATCAAACTATTTCAAACAAACCTAGATGGAGGGAGAGGGAAGTGGCTTATTTTTAGGCCAATTATTTAGCAGATTATTATGAATCATCATATGCAATAATAAATAAATAACAGATAAAGCAAGAAGTTAAATTTGAAATTACTTCCACAGAATCAGGGCCCATCAAATTGCAGACGAGCAGAAGAGAAAAAGGACAGACAGACTTTACCTTAATGACAGGGGCCAAAATTTTTTTTTCTGTTTGGCCCGCAGCTTTCTTAAAACGGGGGATAATGATTATATCATTATCGTCTCAATGGTTCCAGAAGAAAAAGGGTTTCTAATTAAAAAAAAAAAAAAGTTCTTTCCTTCTAGCTCGAAGCCTTTGATGCAAATGAGTCTCCGAATTTTTTTTTTTTTTTTTTGGTTTTGCCTTAACCTGAAAACAAAGGTTGTTCTCTCTATAACGGTTTCCCCTTTAAGAAATTGATTGGCTTTTATTAAGCTACCATCCCTTCCATGGCGATAAATATTTTTACTGGATACCTGTGAATAAGTAAAAACATCTGTCCTTATTTTTTTTTCTTTTTAAGTCACTGAGGTGAGTCACTGTGTCAAGATAAGATAAAAAGTGCAAATACCTCAGCCAAAAATAAATAAATTGTGAAACACTTAATGGCTCAAGCTCCTCATTTTTTATATTTCAATTCGGACACAATATAATCACGAAACAATATAATCATGATTCAATAAAAGTTCGTTTGTTTTTTTTAAAGTGAAAAATCAATTATTCTAAAAAAAAAAAAAATACGAATTTTTTTATTTTCTTTCTTTCTTTTTTTTTCAAGATTATTTTTCTATGAGATTAGATTATTTTTCTGAATTTTTAATACTGTCCAGCTCTCATTATATTTACTTGATTTTAACAATGCGATTTCACAAGATACTTTTTCCCTTTCAAAAAATGAATAAATAAATAAGTAAATAACAAAAAAAAAAAAAGTATAATCGATACTTGTCTGACATTCAGGAAAAGAAAATAGCTGCATCGAAAATATCTACAAAATGCTTGGTGAAGAAAACGTCGCTAGTAAAACAAAAAACATTATCAGTTATTTGCTGGAGAGTCTAAAGAGTTAATAAAAAAAAATCTACATGAAGGTGAAACTAAAAATGCTTAGAATAGGAAACGAAATATGAATTTAATATTTAAAGATTATTTATATCCACCTACAAAAAACTTGTAAATATGCTGAAAACTAAATTTCTTTAAAAATTCTGTTATGGAACAAACATTTTGTATGTAGGGAAAAATTCTCTTTTCTTAACAACACATCTATTTACAACATTAAAAAGCATCAAAGATTGTTTGAAATTTAAGTAACTACCTCAGAAATAGCGTCTAAAATTGCTCTAAAATTGGAAGCCGAAAAATAAATAAAAAAACAAATAAACTAATTTTTACGAAAAAGACATGATGGAAATTTTACAAAAAAATTTTTTTCATCGGAAAAACAGGGCAAAATTTTTAGAGGGATGACAAGGGAGGAAGGAAACCATGTCAATTCATTGGTAAGTTCAACAAAAATGAAGAGACGAGGACAGGGCTCCGTTCCCCGAAAACACTACGATTAAGAACATGGCGTGCTAAAGCCCCATCTACCCTCGGCGTGCTACCGGCGAAGAAAAGCTATAGTACCCAACCACACACACACACACCTCGCTCTCTTACAATATGTATCGTCAGATCACGGGGACTGTCTGGTGGGCATCCGGTGTTGTGCGAACGCACTACCACACAGACCAGGCACTCTACTCACGGTTAAAGATGGGCGTGATTGCATATACGAAAGACACAAAAAAAGAGAAAGAACGAAGCCAAAGGGAAAAAATTTAGGAGAAATAAAAGAAAAATGGTAAGTAGGACTTCATCACTTTTTAAAGGAAAATTAGGATAATATGATGTGATGTATTTTGCTAGATGATGTTGGCAGTGATCTACAAAGGAGCGAAATTTCGTGAAGAATGTCATTATCCTTATTTAAACTAACATTTTTGATTTTATCATTCCTATGACCTTAAAGCTATTAAAAAAGAAAATTTTTAGAACTTCCTACTCCAAAATATTCCTGAAGATCACTGCAGCAGAAAATCACAGTCCGAAAGACTAAAACTTCAAGTGGAACGCGAATTCTAAGACCTAACAAATAAATGTTAATGGTGGAATACAGTGTAATGCATGATTATAAGACATATTATATAGTTCATCATTTATGATGATGTATGAAATTTTAAGCAATTTCTTTTATAAATCAACTATCAAATGCATGAAACATCAATAACAACCAAAACTTTACTAAAAAAATAATCTTTATTAAATAAATACTAAAAAGGAAAACTATGGTATTTCATAAATATAGGACACTTGATATTATATTTTTAAAAAATCACAAATATTAAAATTGTTTCTTTTGGGGATGCACCATTTTCGAGTGGGGATGGAAAGGGTACAGTTATTTTTTTAAAATTTACATATTTAATAATTTTTCTTGCTTTAATTCACCATGCCACGAGGTACCACGTTGAGTAATGAGGAGAGGGGAAAGGATATTGGGATTTAAAGATACAAGAGTCAGTATCAACAAGACTGCTGAAAAGAGTTTTCTTGACAATCTAGAATGATATGTAACAACTAAACTTAACTGCGGGAAGAAAGGAAGATTCTTAGAGCCGCTTCCAACAGTATCGGTTTGGTTTATTTGGTATTAACGTCCTTTTCAAATGCTATGGCCATTTCAGGACGGCGTTATAGGGGCCGCAAATTTTGCCTCGGAAGGGTTCTTTAACGTGCAGTCGGCAAACGACTCACGGGACCAACGGCTTTACTTCCCTTCCGAAGGAAGTGCGTGATCTCAGGATTTCCCCCCTGAAAAGTTCCTCGTCGTCCTCGGCCGGGATCGAACCCACGTCCTCGGGCATCAGAGGCGATCACGCAACCACTGAGCCACCGAGGCCGATCCAACAGTATCGAGAGCGTAAGACAAATACACATGAATGCGGACTAGAGCTGTGTCAGTAACAACTGTTTGGAGAGCCTTGAATGCAATTCAACAAATTTCTCGATCAAAAATGGCTCCTTGTCCAAGCTTGAAGCTAGAACATAGGAAAACAGGATCACCTTTGTTAAGGAACACATCGGATTGAACACTAATTGGTAACAAGTAATTTTCCAGACGAAAAATAAGTTCAACATGGACGGACCCGATGGTTTAACACATTACTGGAGAGATCTTAGAAAGACGCCCTGCTATTTTTCAAAGCGTAATTTTAGAGGAGGCTCAGTAATGATTTGGGCTGGATTTAGTGCATTTGGAAATACGACTCTGGCATTTATTACAACTAAGACTAATAGCCAAGGTTATCAAAAAGTACTTCAGGATCATCTTATCCCGTTTATAAAACATTTCTCAAGTGTGCAGCATTTCTTTCAACAGGACAACGCATCGATCTATGTGAGCCGCAATATAAAATCATGGCTGAAAAAGAACAACATCACTACCATGGATTGGCCAGCATTCTCCTCAGATTTGAATCCTTTGATAATCTTTGAGGCATGATGATACGAAAGGTTATGCAGATGCCAAGCACTGCACTTCGTTGGATGAATTAAAATCAGCATCACGAAGGCATGAGATGAAGTTCCAGTTCATACCTGTTAAAACTCTCGAACCGTATGTCAGACCGATTGACTGAAATTTTGTTGAAACAAGGCAACCATACAAAATATTGAAATACTGTTATTTGAAGAATATTATGCGATGTCCTATATCAATGCAAAGGGAAATTTTCAATATTTTCGTGAAATTTTCAAAAGAAGCAATTTATGTTAATGTTAATCTGTTGTCTAGGTTTAGAAACTCAATGCAAAACAAAATAAAAATAATTTCAAAGTTAAAGTAATAAAATTATTTAAAAAATGACCTGCCCTATAACCATGCACTGCACCGTAGTACATTCGCACAGGCCTTCCAGCTTTAGCATAAAAAGAAAAATGAGGGGTTATAAAAAATCTTTAAAACTCAAAATTTTTTCCTACAAAAATTATTCGTCTCTGCGAGTGGAGTCCGTTCTTACAAAAAATATACAGTGTGTTTCAAATTTATTCGGACACTTTAAAAATAGCACATTGTCAATGGTTTGGCCTTTATTTAATTTCTACAACGATGATAATGCTTCAAATGAACTATAGGCCCTCTAAATATAACAAACAACATAAACAACTCGTTATTTAAAAAAACACTTGAAAACTTAGAAAAAAATTGAAATTGAGTGTTTCACATTTATTCGGACAGGCCCCTCAATACTCAATGAGACAACCCATTTACTATTGGTCGTTGGTATTTATACAAATTAATGTACTTTTAACATTGCATGGGTCATTTTTTTCACTGGGATTCGAATTGATACACTGAGCTACAATGGGACGAGGCAAAAATGTCACCGATTATGAAAAAGGTCAAATTGATGCCTTTACTAGGAAAGTCCGTACGTGAGTCTGCTGCTTTAGTCAACAGATCAAAATCGACAGTTGCTGATTACCTGAAATCAAAAGAAGTTCAGAAACCACCAAAAATTAAAACAGGGCCGAATGCAATCTCAAAATCTCAAAACCTCGTGATGTGCGGCGTATTGTCAACGTAGCATCCAATGAATGCACATCTGTAAGGCGAATTCGAGCTGAATTGGACCTTCCATGTAATAGTATGACAGTGTACACAGCCATGGAAAATTCATCTGTGCTGAGACATGTACGTTTGCGTTCCATTCCACCTTTAACAAACCACCACAAACGTGATAGATTGACATGGGCTAGAACACACATGTCCTGGACCGATGAATGGTTGGAAATTTATTTCTCAGACGAAAAAAAATTCAATTTGGATGGATCGGACGGGTGGGCATGCTATTGGCATGAATTGAGAAAAGAACCAAAGACGTTTTCAAAACGTCAAATGGGTGGCGGATCAGTGATGGTGTGAGAAGCATTTGGCTTCAATGGAACGTCAACACTGGCGTTTATTTCACAAAGATTAAATTCAAAGGGGTACCAGGAGATCTTGGAAGAACATCTTTTGCCTGCTGGAGCAGTTGTCTGTGGAGAAAACTGGCGTTTTCAACAAGATAATGCACCAATACACAATTCAAAGGACACCAAAAAGTGGTTGGAATCACATAACGTTCGAGTTTTGTCGTGGCCATCCAAAAGCCCAGATATCAATCCAATCGAGAACTTGTGGGGCATTATGGCCAGGCATGTGTACAAAAATGCACGGCAATTTTCATCAGTTTCTGAATTGAAGTCTGCAAATGAAGATGCCTGGTACTCTCTGGATCTTGGAACTCTTCAAGAACTCATTCAATCAATGGCAAACAGAGTTTTTGATGTCCTCAACAAAGGGGGATGTCACAGTGGACGTTAAATATTTTTATTATTGTTTAAACTGGTGCTAAATCGTGCCCGTCCGAGTAAATGTGAAGCACTCAATTTCAATTTTTTTCTAAATTTTCAAGTGTTTTTTTTTTAAATAACGAGTTGTTTACGGTTTTTGTTATATTTAGAGGACCTATAGTATATTTGAAGCATTACCATTGTTGTAGAAATTAAATAAAGGGCAAAACCATTGACAATGTGCTATTTTTAAAGTGTCCGAATAAATTTGAAACATACAGTATATTAGTATTGCATTAACAACTCCATAATGGCTCAAGAGAACCAAACGAAAAATATTCTTCTTAATGTGAGGAGTCCGTATATGTCGAATTTATTGAGTTTGATTCGTTGTCAAGAGCACTAAATATGCACTACAGTCATTTCTTCACTTTTAGAAAAAAATTAATATCTCTAAAAAGGCTTAACCAACTGTCATAAAAAATACGTCAAGGCACAGTTTAAGGTATCCTCTAATAGTGTATTAATTTCATTTGGTTCTGCTTTTTGCCATTTCCGACGAGTTAGCTGAATAAAATTGGTCCACATAAATACACACAAACACAAATGAAGACAATTTATTTTTTTTTTTCAAAATTTCAACATATCTTCTCGTATCATGACTTTTTAAGTCGGTTTCAGAAAAAAAAAATGAGTTGGAGAAACGAACACAGGCCTTCACTGTTAGTAAAAATAATAAAAACTGGTTAATAGAGACTTACATTTTTTGCTGGTAAAATTTTCTCGCCAGAAAGAAGATGTCATGGAGAGAATAAAGTTGTACTTTAGACAACAAAATGTCTGCACCAAAATCTAATTAAATTTCTCCAATTTCAAGGCTTCCTCAGCGGAAACAAGTGCAGAAAGAAGCACATAAAATCTTACCAAATTTCCTGACAATGTCGCGAGAGACTGGAAGCAATAAATAAATGCCACTATTTGAACCATCTTCAAATTTAACAGCACCAAATAAGCCGGGGAAGCGCAATCATGCTGTGCCTGTAAAATCCGAACCCGCTAATGCGCTCTTTCCTTCGAGGCACTTGCAGCTTCCAGGAGATGAAAAGAGAACGGAAGCGACTAACGGAACATACGTAGATGCCTTTATATGTGCGATGTTTCCGGAATTCTTGATTTCGCGTTTTGAGAGCCCACTTCGACCCACCATGACAGCTTCGGCTTCTTCCTGTGGGACTACTTAAAGTCACCATATTTCTGATTCCCTACAACATTCAAGAATTGAAAGATTTTATTGTGGAAGGTGATTGGTCTTTTGGAGAAATCTATCGAATTTTACGGAGAAACGTAACGGAAACCATTTGCAACCGAAAATTGAAAAAAAAATCTTACATATTTTAATGTTTCAATCTGATGTGTTAATGTGTTTAAAACTTCGTTTCGGCAAAAAATCATTTTCAGCACTGCAAGATAAACTGCAAAATCACGCACACTCAAATTGTACAAAAAGAGGAATAACCAAATTAATAATAATTTACTTTGTAAGGAAAGGTCACTGGCCTAAATTCATAAGGCTTGTGCAAACCAAACTTTTAAGGTGGTATTTGTAGTTAGACAAAACACACTGCAAAAATAGTAATGCCATCTTAGAATGCCCTGAAAAGTCATTATTATTTTCATAATACACAAGTTTGTTTTGCGTAATTCCTTTTATTTATAATGTTCATTTAAACCAAATCAGTAGAGCACAGTAAGGCGACTTTCCAAACACCAAATAACATTTCAATATTACGTTGAAAGGACCATTTAGATGTTTATTCAATGCAACATTCCCGATGTCTGGGCCTATTTCTCGTTACAAAAAGAGTGATGATTAGGAATATTAAAAGACAATCTTTAGAAATTCTATGGAATGTCAGACTGAATTTTACACGGGTAATTAATTCAAATTAGCTTTCCTTATAGAAAAAATTAAAAAGCTGATTGCCTCGTTATGCTAAAAAAAAGGAAATCCCTCGTCATTAAATAATTTTATATATGTTAACATGTTTGCCAATAAACAGGCATTCGATATGTTTAAAGATTAAGATTATTAAAGATTAAATGTTTTGGTATTAAAGTTTCTTAGTCAAAGATATAAAGATTATTTTCATACTGAAATCTTATTTTAAGCCGAAATATAACAATCAAATTTAACATCTGAATGAAAGACAATTCCTGAAATATATTCAATTTGAAAAGTCATTGCTGACAAAGCAAACTGTACAAAGACAAAATCGGCAAAAGACATATACAGGGTGTAAATTTTAAGTTGACAAAGCAGAATAACTCGAAAAATAAGCTTCACACGAAAAAATGCGTATAATCCAAAGTTGATTATTTTCGAGGGGGCATCTGCTGGTGCTAAAATTAGCCCACCCCCCCCGGCCCCTGGGGGTGGGGCGGGGGGCAACTTTAAAATTTCAAATGGGAACCCCTATTTTTTATTGCAGATTCAGGTCCTACATAAAAAACTACGTACATTTTGTCTGAAACATTTTTTTTATTTTTGGTAGATGGCGCTGTAATTCAAGAAAATCCATTTTCTCATTTTTGCGTGGAAATGGTTACGGAGAAATAAAAAATACTTATTTACTTCGTAAATTTTGCCGCAAAGTTATTATTTTATTATTTTTTGCCGCGGATTAGGATAATTTTGTTTTGTTTCGTGGTCATGAGGCCACACAACTTTATAATTATCAAACAAATCAACTGATTAGCTAACTAACTAACCGAACATCCTACGTACTAACGAGTGAACTCATTAACTAACAGAGTAAAAAAGTAAAAGACTGTGTAAAGATGAAGTTATTCCCGTTTAAGATTTGGTGGTCCTTAAAAGGACCGATTGTTTTCGTTTTATTTTTTCTTATTTGCAAATACTTGCAAGTAAATGAATTTCGGGGTGCTTGTATTTCCAGTGAGTCCCCTCGCCTCTCACTTTCGGCCTGCTTGTTGTCCTTAAATCCCTTGCATCTCGCCGTTTTATGAAATTAAATGTTCAAATTGATGACCTCCAACTTCGATGCATTTATTGACTCGTTTTGTAAATTCCTGAACACATCTTGATAACATGTCTGGTGTAATTGCAGCGCAAGCATCTCTTATTCTTTGAATCATGTTTTCGCGAGTGGTTGGCGTTTCCTTATAAACGATATCTTTGAGGTAACCCCATAAGAAAAAATCTGGCGATGTAAGGTCAGGCGATCTGGCTGGCCAATTCACAGGACCTTCCCTGCCGATCCAGCGACCATGGTAAAGTCGATGTAGTACTTCGCGCGCTACTAATGAATAATGCGCTGGACAACCATCATGTTGAAACCACATGTGTTGTCGAAGTTCAATACTCAGGTCTTCAAGTAGATCTGGTAGTTCATTTTCAAGTAGGTTACGATATTTGTTGCCATTCAAATTACCGTCTATAAAATATGGACCGATAAGTTTATCGCCAATTATCCCACACCAAACATTAATTGACCAAGGTCGCTGATGGTTGACTTCTCGAATCTAGTGTGGGTTCTGTTCACTCCAGTAATGCATGTTATGTCGATTAACTTCCCCGTGGTTTGTGAATGTTGACTCATCGGAGAAAAGAACTCGTGCAAAAAAATGTTGGTTTGTTTGCATCTGCTGAAGTGCCCAGTGACAAAACGTTAGACGGTTTTGGTGGTCATTGCCATGTAGTTCCTGATGCATAGATACATGATATGGATGAAATTTGTGGAGCTTCAGCATTTTCCAAACACTCATATGTGAAATTCCTGATTGCCTTGATATTTCTCTTGTGCTCGCATGTGGATTATGAGCCACAGCAGCTAGGACTGACACTTGATTGTTTTCTCCACAAACAGTAGCTGCACGGGTTCTTTTTTTCTGGTTCACACTACCTTCCGCAGTAAATTGTTTAATAACTCGAACAAAAGAAGACCGTGATCGCGTTTGGCCAGGAAAACGCTGAGCATAAAGCGCGACTGCATTATCAAAATTTCTCCCACTTTCTCCATAAATGTACACCATCTCAATTTTTTCTTCCACAGAAAGATAATTCATAATGTAAATTCAAAAGCAATACGGCGTTGTACACTCACAAAAACAGTTGAAAAATTACAATCTTTTCTTCTAAAGATCAGAATTTAAAATGTAAACATTCTGAAAAAAATGCCAATGTTTACGTTATTTGTTTGTTGACGAAATGTCTTCAAATTACATTGTAGTTAAAACAATGTAGGAATCGAAATGAATAATAAATTAGTTATTTCCACGCAAAAATGAGAAAATGGATTTTCTTGAATTACAGCGCCATCTACCAAAAATAAAAAAAATGTTTCAGACAAAATGTACGTAGTTTTTTATGTAGGACCTGAATCTGCAATAAAAAATAGGGGTTCCCATTTGAAATTTTAAAGTTGCCCCCCGCCCCACCCCCAGGGGCCGGGGGGGGGTGGGCTAATTTTAGCACCAGCAGATGCCCCCTCGAAAATAATCAACTTTGGATTCTACGCATTTTTTCGTGTGAAGCTTATTTTTCGAGTTATTCTGCTTTGTCAACTTAAAATTTACACCCTGTATATCGTTACCAATTTCAATTAAGTTATACGGCTTTTATTGCATTGAAGGATTAAGTTATAAGTTTGATTATTTACAAAAATTATGAAGAAGCAGCTTATCAAGTATAATTTAGAAAATGAACATGCGACCTCTTAGTATACAATAGCTTTTACATAATCACATGGCAAAACCATGAAAATTAAACATATTTCGTAAAAGATATTATTGCTTGAATTACTTGAATTATTTGTCTTCGAATGTCTTTCTTGCCTGCGCTAATGCTAGATAATCTCGAAAATGATTAGTAGATGGAAATATTGTGATGTCCAAATCATCTTTTGCGAAAGACAATTTTCAATATGTACTGTTTGAAAGACGCACTCACGGATAAAGAAAGGTACGATGAGTACTAATAATATTTGAAATGGTTCCTTTGGTTAGTCCAAAATCTGATCGAAATGGGTTCGGACAGTGATAGCTCATACAGACTGTTGGTTAAATCAATGACAATATCAAAAAAAGCTAGAAATCGTACGAAATTTTTAAAAAATGGATTACAGTCTAATAATGCTCTTCTAGAACACCAGTATTTTACCTTTCGTTAGCGTTTCCATTAAAAATAAAAAGAGCAAGTGGCAATATAAACAAATATTTCTACGGCATTTCCAAAAGCTAGAAAGGTAGCGTGTAAAAATCAAAACTTTTAAGTGAGTTAGTTTTATGTAAAAAATAACAACTCTTAAAAATGTGGTGGTTAGAAAATGTGCTATGTCCCCTGTAAATATTTCAAAAAAATTTAAAGGTAGAAAAAATAAGAGATGAAGATCAATTTAAGGGAGATTGAGTAAAATCTGCATCAAAAATAGGAAAGGCACAATATAGTGAATGCTGCCCAAAGAAATTTAGAATTTTTATAATTAAAATTTACACGTGATGATGCTTAATGTAATTCTGCTGATCAAAAACTGCAATACTGGGTTTAAGATGAAAACAAATTATTCTTGCTAAATTAATTCGGAAAGAATATTCTTAGAAAATCTTAGTGAGAATACAAACGAAAACACGGTATTTACCTTACACATTACAATGCATACACATATGTTAATTAACTAGTGCTCTCTGAGTGAAACTATAAATTTATATTTTACTTTTTTATCATTAACTTCTTATAACGTTTTTACAGGTTATCTTTAATCTATCATAAATTAACGTTAAAACAAAATTTTTACTTAACTAATTTTGTTCACGTTGAATTCTACAATGATAAAAATACTGTAAATGCTTTCAAATATTTTGGAAAGTAACTAAGAATCGTGATCCATTGCAGTGTCTGATTCTGAGTTCCCTTTAATAAAAAAATCATAGATTTCAATGCGTCTACAATAAACCAGATTTTAATCCCATAGTGTACTTTAATTCGTCATGGCAAATTCAGCTAATGGAGTCAAAAATGCTTCAACCTGAACGTTCTTTAACACAGATTTAATCAAACATTTTTTCTACTTTTAAGAAAAGAATGAATCTCTGAATGAAACAAATCACTTCACATGTTGTAGCTTAATGAGGGAGTCGACAGCGGGCAGGATATCCTTGACAGTGCCAATGAAATGCCCTCTTCCTCTATTATAACTCGATGAACATTTAGGTCCATTATTTCTAGGTTTCGGAAGCAAATCCGAGTGACTCAAAAAATAGTTAACGTCAATACAAACATAGTGATAAAAATCTATGTCTTAGGCACTAATTCAAAGTGGACGTGGTGATGATGACTCGGTCGTCTTCGTCTTCAATAAGGATCATAGCACGCAAACTTAAGTCTTTAATTATGACTGATACATAGTATTTTATTACTACACAAAAAACATTAAAGAAGTTATTACTCGATGCTGCTTGAAAATTAATGCGAATGAACGAGTAGATTTGTTGCCAAGTGAAAAATTCGCAGCGTTTTTCCATGCTCATCATGTAGCCTATCTTCTTGCAGGTTTTTTTATTGAGAGTCAAATGGTGAGACATTAGGCTAGAGTATCTGTTCCTTTAGTTGGATTTGAATGTAAATATTTTGGGTGTCCCGATGGCGATAAAATTTTTTACCATGCTTGATGTAATGACAGACTATAAATAACCCTTATCAAAATGTTTATAAAATAATTTTTGTGCAATACAATTATTATTATTATTATTATTATTATTATTATTATTATTATTAATAATAATAATAATAATAATAATAATAACAATAATAATAATAATACGTTTAAGTTAAATTCGCATACATATAGGAAAGACTAATGGGTGTGTTCATCCATTAGAAATTTTATGGACATTCCATAATCCATACTCTATAATCTATACAAGGAAATATATTACTAGCCACGCCTTGCAATCTCCTATTGGACGAATTATAAACGACTTCCAAAATTTAAAATTTGCTACCATTGCTTATATACTTAAAAATATACACCGAATGAATTCTATTTTCTCAAAGTAATTTTTTCTTTGATTCAATGATTTTATTTTGCCACATCCTTTGAGCCGAAACTTTTTTTCTGGCTAGAGATGTCCAAATTTGACTTATGATGGAGCACATGTCATTAATAAGAATAAATTCTCCAGCAATATATAATACAGTTGGATCGAGTTCATTTTGTTTTCTGTTACTATAATTTTCTTAAATAAATTCGCATAATCTCAATGAAGAATTACAGAAAACAGATATGTAGAGCAGTTTTGGCAAGACACTGAGCTGCGTATATGAGTCGATTCAGAGAAGAGACACGAGACAGAATTCGCCCAAGCTGTATATAACAGCACAAAAATAGGATCTGAATACATCATGTTAACCTAAAAGATTTTATATTTTTCGCTGACAAACTTACGATATTAAAACTATGGTCCAATCAAATTGTATGCCAAATGTACATTCGATAAAGTTGGAAAAGTTTAAAAATATGAATTCGAAGAGTTCATTGGAAAAGTTTAAAAGCATGCAGAAAACCGTATTCCACCATAACGAAGTCATTGATATGAAACAATAGACTATCCGTTCTATTACCTTGATTTGCACCAAACGAATATCATCTCCGATAGGACATGAGTGTCGGAGACTCATTCCAGGAAGTTGCACTTTCATGAATGGTAGGTACTTCGTGGAGCTAAGAATGGTTAATGGTGATGAATGGAAAGAAAAATTAACATTTATGAATGGAACTAGTACGAATGATCCCAGCTGAGGCTTTCTTAGCATTGCATAATACGAGCCCTATTCAACTGAAACCCGTTCGAGGAGTTGGCGATTTAAGGCGGGGGCAAAGTGGGGCTTCCTCGCAAACATCAGTGGTCAGAACACTCATGTATTAAGAGTACAGAGGTTGACAGCTGGTCTAGATATATGACGTCACAAAAAATTGAATATTGTACATTCAATTAACGAATTTATTTATCCAAATAAAATCGGTAAACCGTGATTCAATTTTAGATTCCGAAATTTAACAACCAAATGTTTAAAAAATGTTAATGCGAAAGAGTAGTAAAGTTTTATGTATTCATTTCAAGTCCAGAGCAGCGGTTCTCAACTGGTGGCATGCAAGCGGTAACTTCTTAATGATATTTTATTACTGGCGGTACTTTTAGTGATATGTGGTTGTAAAAAAGTTGAGAACCGCTAGTCTAGAGAAACAACAAGTGATGGAGGGATACCTTTGTAATACCATCAACCACTTAGAAGTATATCGCAACATCTTACTTATAAATACATAATAGAGCAGATATAAATTAGATATTGGATACTGTTATGATGAGAAGTTGCAATGATAACCCAAACGTTTGTTTTTACATAATATTCGGAGACTATAGATTTATTTCTTTAGAATGCCGCAATTCGTTCAACTTGGACAACCTGAATGCGAGATTTACATATCAAATGATCTAGAAAATAAGATCACAAGGTCATGAGCTTATCATAGGACCACGTTCCAATAATTTTATTATAGAATACAAAACCTAAATTTCGCGACATCGTCATTTTATGTATGATAACAATGATTATTTCAGGAGGACAAGATCTCGGTTTAAACTTGACCAAAATCAAAAAAATGTTTTCTTCTTCAAGGAAAACTGTAATCGCAAATTATTCACAAGTGTTCTTCCCCCAAATTTTTACTATACAAGTGAAATGTAAAGGAATGGGAAAATGCCTTTTATCCACAAGAAAGGATCAAAGTCTTTCTTGTAGAGAATGAAGGCGCAAGTTTACATTAAAATTAATCCTCTCTTTTTCATGTTTTTTTAATTCCACGGTTTACCTTTCTTCCTTAATAGGTTATCTGGGGGGAATGAAGAAATAGCCGGATGGAGAGAAAAATACACTGAGCTGTATTATGAAATTTTACATTTTTTCTGGCGATCGGCAAACCAGTCCAGCAAAGTGCCCATTCAAAAGCTCAATTAATAATTTCCTAATGCAATGCAAAGAGCAAAATTTGTACTCTTAACAGAGAGAATGAAGAATAAGATAACAAGAAAATATTTTCTTGGGATCTATATGAGTTAGAAATTTTTTTTTATTGATGACGTTTTGCAGGGATAAAATAAAAGACCTAAGCTTTTGTAGACCCAATTATAATTTAAGATATGTACATTTTAATCATACATATTAACAATCAAAACGATTCTATACACAAATTAGAGATAATTATGCAAAATAATTAATTTTCTTTTGAAATTTTTTGGTTTTCTCCCTTAATTCTGAGATTTAGAATGCTACCATCATCTAATATTAAAATAAAACTGGAGGTAACTCTAAGCCTGAAACAGAACACATTTACCCATTTTCATTTTTACCAAGCATTACGAGTTCATCTCACAATATTTCACAATATCTATAACTTATCTCGGAGAAAAATCCTTATTTTCAATGACAAGGCTGTTTGTTTTCAAGCAACATACTCTTATTAAGTTTTTTTTTGTTTTTTTTTTTTTTGCATTTTGGTTCTCTGGGCTTTTGTTGCTGTTCACCGAGTTTCTTTAACTGATGTGGTTGAATAAATTTCCAGATACAGACCCAGGAAGCTGATCAGACAGCAAATTCAAATAAATTCCATGTAGGAAGGGGGGAAATAGAATAAAAGGTAATGGATATAAAATTGCAGATGGAACGGAATTAATTTTCAAATGAAATAATAATACAACCACTTGATCAACCAGACAATCTTCTAAAAAAATCTATCAAACTGACAATCAACTTTTCCCAAAGAAACAATAAAAGAAAAAAAAAAGAAAACGAAAACCACGATCTTGATTTGCTTAAGATGGTTAATTCCCTTGCAACATATCTCTCTAGAAGAATCTAAAATATCATTACAAGAATAATTTTCAAGTAAAAATTGATGCAAAATAGCCGCCAGCATTCTTCATCTGTACAAAATAATTCTTAATTCACAATCATTTTTGAAATTCAAAATGAAAATTTAAAAAAAAAATTCATTTTAATTATTACAAAAATTTTTCTATTGTTCTAAGGATTTCATCAGATGAGAATTCAGAAGTATTTATTTTCAAAAGTCTTATTCAATACGTATTTGGGAAATTTGAAAGAAAAAATTGGCAATTCATGACCCACACAAATTAGATAATGTATGAAGGTTAATTTTTCGATATGAAAGAAGCATATTGTATAATATTTATAACTACTATTCCTAAGTAAAAGAACTTCTGAAGACGACAGTACTATTCCGTCTTAAATAAAATAGAGGATAAATTTTTAAAAAATCAACTTAAATATTTATTTTTTAATTTTAATTTTAAAATGTTTATTTTTAAACTACTAATCATATAAACTACTTTATAGGTATATTTTTCTTAAAATTGTAATTATGAAGTTTCTTCCAATTGCAAATTGCCCAGTCGAAGGTGGAATGCCGAAACGCGTCGGTGATAAAAGATATGAATTGTATTGCTACTGAAATTTTATATTGCCATTATTAATACAAAAATTGAACGCATGAAACTGAAAATAAAAACCCAGCGCCTTACCACCCTGTGTTTAATTTTCGTTTTATTCCAGGGTTCCTGCGTCTAACTAGTCCTTCTTTTCTTCTACATCCTTCATTATTAATACAGAAATACAGAACAATGCCTATTTCTATATATAATTTTAAATACATATTAAAAAAACAAATGTAATGACTTTACTACACAAAATTATCTATAATGAAAACGAAGGAAATTTTACCAAACAGAGAATGATTTTTAAAAATCAAGATATTCCACAAGAGAATTGGTCTTTTTCTAAACATAGCTTTTTCCTCTCTTTAGATTTCCTGTACTTAACATTCTCTACGTTTTCCAAAGTTCACAAGTCAAGGAAGAAGTAAAGATCTTAACAAACATAATACAAGAGCCAAGTTTATATCGTCAAGGAATTCCCATATAACACTGTTATGATTACCACAAGAACTATTTGAGTAATTAAATTAAAAGAAAAGTTTATTTCTAATCTGTGTATATCGATGAAATTAAAAATGCAAAAATTTACATTCAGCATTGTGAGAAAAAAAAAGACCAAACAACTACATCTATAATTACAGTTCTATAATTAAGCTATAGCAAAAACGTTAGAACTCACCACGTAACCATCAATTACGGATAATGACACGTGGAAAAAAAAATTTAAAGAACTCCTGACCCCTTGTAAATTTCCTCTTTGAATATGTGACATAATCGTCTATGATGTAAAACCGAATTAAAAAAAATAAAAAACAGCATATAAACTGCCTAGAATATCATCTAGATAAACCAAGAAGAGATGGGGGGGGGGTCAAGGAAGGGGTATTAGACGTGAATCACCCTTTGACGAGAAGGAGGGGAATGTGGTGGAGACGGTTTTTTATAAACGCCTTCTGGGTCAAAGGTCACTCGAGAGACGTTTTCTTTTGATTACCAACCCGGTAAGCTGATATAGAGTAACCCGTTGTTAGGTTTTTAAAGGACTGTCATATCTTCAAAGAAGTCATAAGTGATTCCACTGTGCTCCGTCTCAAAACGGAGAAAGGAGTTTTTAAGGGGATTAGATTCCCTCACGTCTTTGCCTTTGAATGAAGAGAATAAAGGTTGGCAGAGGTGAGGGTCCACCTGACTTCAGGTGCCATCATCTGCTAACGATGATTATAAGCAGAAATAATATATGGTGTTTTTTTTCATAATTATTAAGATGTTTATTTAATAAAATCCGATTTTTCTGTATTTCTATTTCTAACTCATCTCAATGCTTCAGCCATGGAATGAACTACTCCATTTAGATTTGGTTCTACTTGTGTAAATGTCCCATTTTAAAAAACAAATTTTAATTAATGGATTTTTTTTAATTAATTGCTCAGACTCAGATAAGTATCTGGCAGAACTTGTGATGGCTAAAAAAATTAAAAAGGAAGAAATTCATTAAAAATAGCAACGAAATTTTAAAAAAAATTGAAAATCAAACAGGAAATTTTCTGCAATGTAGCTTACTCTCTTATTTTACTGTTTATATAATTATGTTCCTCCAGCCAATGAACATTCTTATATGCTTCAACTGAGTTTAAACTATCTTATATTCAGTTCTTATCTATTTCATTACAAAATCGATTATCTATTTTCAATTATATAACATATTGCAATCGTTCATCTTGGAAGGGGAACTGATGAATTTTCTCCTTTCTTCAAATTTTATTGCAAGAAAATCAATAAAGCTCTGTTTGCAACTTCCTCAGAATGTAAAGCTCAATATCTTTTGGTTATAAACCTCCAATTCCTGTACAAACTTTCACTTTATAAGCTGCAATCCGTATATGTATTCAATGAAACCGAAAATTTATTGTTACGATTTACTCAGTTGTGTCATTCACTCTCCAACACTCGATATTTATGGACTCGTAAGCGAATGCATTCTACTTCCTCAAACAAAAACTGCCTCTCGAAAATCAACATTTTATAACGCTTTCCTTAGAAATATTAATCATGGTGTTCTAAACATCATTGTATTGACCTATAAGAATAAGGCTGTGAAACCTACATGTAAATACATCTCCTATCTAAAAGCTTGGTTGGCTATGTTTTAGGAATAAAAAAGAACTAGGGCAACAATTTAAACATGTGTCGGTGGAAGCAAAAAATTTTGTGGAAGGTTTAAGTCTTATCCATATTTATGAATTTTCACTCCCCTCCTTCTGTCTCCTCTTTGTCAGTGTTTGAAAAATTGTGTGAATTTTTTTTCTCATCTTTGAAAATTATTTCTTTAAAAAATTATTTTTTTCTCATTCTCCATTTCAACTTCAGCAGGGGAGAAAAGGAAAGAAGAAAAGCTGAAGATGAGAAAACAATGTGAAACAAAGCTGCAAATAATTCTCGCCATTAATTTTATGAATTCCTTCAAATTCCACCTTGTTCCTCAACAAAAAACAGAAGAAAAAAATAAAGTTAACCCAACACCTTGGAAGACAAATCAACTGACTTTTCTGTCTTATCTCCTCATCCCCTACTCTCTGCTAAGTCCTCGACCTTGACACAAGAATTGTAGAGAGACACGACAGCATAAGAAAAATGAAGAGAAATGGAGGGAGGAATAAAATGCGTTTGCAACGATTAACAGTAAATGAAGACAATAAAAAAAGATGTATCCAAAAAGATAAGAAAATCCCAACAGATGGGGAAGGTGACGAGAGAAGAGGAAAGAAGCCAATCTTCCGACAGTCAGCCCGTTTCGATTCAACCACAACTGGCAAGGAAAATTTTAATATACAGGTCAGTTAAATAAAAACAGACTATTACTCCCTTCCCCTCGTTTGTGTAATTAACTCTCACTCGATGGCTGATGGGGAACATTAAAAATGTGCTACTAACGGAGACTACTCCCACGCTGAAAAGGTCGTTACACAGATTACGAAAAACCCATTCAAGGAGTCGAGATCTGCTGTAATGTAGTCACGAAGGAAATAAATTAAAACACGATATCTCACAGACCGTTAGATATAGTAACATCTTAATATAAAAATAGATTTAAAAAACATTACCGAGAAGTTTAAAAACATCGAATCGCTCAAAACAAAACTATACACACGAAAAGTATGAAACGACGGAAAAATCATACTTGGAAGAAGAATTTGTACATTCCTTAATTCTTGTAGAACTCGTTAAAATGTATAGGCCTACAAGATAATTAACGTTTTAAAATGACTACCTAAATAATCATTCGTGTTCTTAACGAGCTATTTTATTTTCTTTGATATGATTAAACATCACATTACAGTTCGACAGCAATGAAGCTTATGTGACACACGAACTTATTTAACTAAATATGTATTTACTTACAATATTTATTTTTGGAAGAGAAGAGGAAGGGACCTTTTCCCTAAATTTAGCAGGAGAAATTTCCTAATCGTTCTTTCAGGGAAAATTGTAAAAGAAAACTTAATGCAAAACTGGTTTTTCTTTTTTTTTTTTTTCTTATTCTTTTTAATTTCAATAGATCTCAGTAACAGATCCAAAAATGAAAATTAAAAAAAAAAAAGAAAAGCAAATATAACTTTGCAGGGAATCTACTCGGTTGTCTTAGATAATAAAAAATTTAAATTAAAAAGGCAAATTAAAAAAAAAAAAAATTGAAGCCAGAGAAGGCTTCGGGGCAATACAGATCCATCAAATTTTCCTAAATTTAGCCCAACAGTTGTTAATCATAGGGCTGCTTAAGTTTTTTTAAGGTCAGTCAACTCTGACAGTTCGTGTTGTCTGCATTTTAAGTTCTTCTGTTATAACAAGTCCTCTCTTTTGGAGACGGACAGACAGACGGAGTGGGATTAAGTGGCAAAGTAATGGTGGGGGACTATTTCAATGAGAGACGAACGAACGAATTTGAACCTCCGGCTCTATTTTGCTCCAAATACAAAATCTAAAAGCGAAAGCAGCGTCATTCGTCCGATTCTTTCAACATGACAATGAAGCGACTCAGGCATACTTCCCCTCCCAATCGCCGCTTATTTTTCTTTTCTTTTTTTTACCCCATTAAAATTACGAAAAAAAAATTGGAATAAAAAAACTTTCTTTCTTCATAAATATAAGCAATTACTTTCTAGTTATTTTGCGATTATGTAAATTACACTGACTATAAATTTTCCCATCTAAATGCAATACGGCTTCGTTCTCGATGTTCACTTTAAATCATGATTTGCCAATATCTTGACTTCAATGTTATTTAACATTTACTTATTTTATTTTTCCTCATTAATTATAGATGATTATACAAAGTCATAAAGAGTCGAATCATCTTAATTTATCCTCCTCTTCTCAACCAACTAAAATGCTTCTAAAAATGTTTGATGAATAATAATACAGATAAGGAAAGTGAACAGTGAGATATGTTTAGTGTATTATAAAATATAAATGGCACAAAATCGAAAAGGTGGGCGGTGAAATATGTACTAAACATGTTTATACTCACCCCACGAAGAGACGAGCTCAATTTATTTGGAATCGTCGTCGGCTGAAATTAATCCTTTTATCACTTGGCATTCACGTTCTCAATTGGTCAAACTCTCCCATAAACGACCAAATCCGACGACGAAATAGAAGCTTTTTACCATCATCCATCCATCCATTCGACGTATATGCATATAGCTCTATAGGAAAGGAGGTAATGCATAATTATTAAATACCTACATTCCACATAAATCTAAACATGCAATAATAATTATCAATATATAGGCCTATCAATAATTGCCATTTCGGGATTCTTTTTAGGCTTATGTATAAATTTAAAAAAAAAATGGAGAAAAATGTCTACGATGCGTTGCGCCGAGTTTATTAATTCTCAAGAAAACCGGAAAAAAATTCTCTCGTAGACGTCAAAATCTTAAGCCATTTTACTGGGATTATTAAACGCACGTCAAGGTCAACTTTGCAATGGAAATACATGACAGCCTGGGGATTTTTAATCGATAAAATAACAAACTTACTGTCAAATCAAATAATTTTTTTATCCTTACTTAAAAAAAGTTTTATTCTAAACAACATATTTTCAATTCAAATTAGGAGACATTTAGAGCAAAAGAGTCCTTTACTTTCATCTCAAAATTAAACAAAAAAAATATTTTATTTCATGCTCATTTATAAAACATAAGCCTAAATCTGAAAAACTGATTTACATCTTAAAAACTGCACAACGAATTTCAAAAGATATTTTGAAACAATTTTTAAACAAAATTTTGAAATAAAAAATTCCAAGCAATTATATTTATTGCTAAAAAGTTTTAGTTATTTCTTAACTCTCACAGGGAACTCATTTTATACACTAACTGCTCTCTAAAACTTTTTTTTTATTTTTTACTTTTCTTCTATGAGATAATGCATTTTTCATCATTAATGAAACCATTATGCAAACCTCCTAGTGCATTAATATTTTTTTTTCTTTGAATTATCCCATAACATTCCATCGTATCCAAAACGTTACTTCCCAAAATTAATTAAAAACATTAAAAAGACTGGTAGATTTCTTGAAGTTCCGATTCCATATCTCATAAGATAAATTTCAAATTCAATCCGTCAATGGCTATAAAACATTCATCTCTTCCGTCTATTTACAAGGTGGAAAGAGAAGGCGGTGGCATCCGCTGTCAATTAGTTTACGAGAGGGGCTCTCCGATTTAAATATCATATTTAGCATCAATGTCAGTGACCCATCTCTATATTCCATCGTATGGCAACAGATAAAATGATTCAATGTTGGGAATGGAGCTTGAATTTACGAGAAGGGGAGTGAAGACGAGAGAGAGAAAGGAAATCCTAAATTTATTATCGCCATCTCCGAGACAATGTCTGTTGGAAACCAGCAACAGGAAGGGAGAAGAAAAATCGGCTACTCTACGTTCTTTCCTTCTTTCTTTTCTTCCCTCTCTCTTTTTACGCCCTGTTTGTTTTCTAATGATCTATTTTGTTTTCTTTTTTTCCAAGAACTTTGCGTCAGATTTCAATGGAAACGCTCAATTTAACTATCACTTTTAATATTTCGCTCATCGTAAACAACGACAGCGGAGACGGCAAGCCTAGCAATTCGTACACGCAGCACCAATAAGTGTGTGCTCTAACATGAGGAAACATCAGATAAAAATATTGAAATAACTATTTTTAAAAATACACTGCATTATTTAAAAATGTCTAAACATTAATTATTTAGAAATAAACGGTTCAACAACGAAAGTCATTGCATTTTGTACGATCCGAATAGCGCTAAGCATAGGAATGAACATGAAGGCCTCATTCATGGTTTATTTTTGTGCAATATCTTAAACTACATGAATAAATTGAAAAAGTTATTTTCTCTAAAATAAATAAATAAATAAATAAAAAGAAAAGAAAAAACACCTAACTTAAATAAATGTTGTACTTAGTATTTTTAAATTTTTAGAATTAGAATTTTTAAATGGGCTATAGAAATTTTCTTAGTGGGCAAATGAACATTTGCGTGCATCAAATATTCATTTTAACATTATTTCGCGAATATTTTTGAAAAAAAAGAAAGAGCAATTATGCTACAACAAAAATCGTTTAAATATTGAAATGCATTTCTGTAATGAACTGATGCTACATGTTTATAATTCAATTTACATGCATATTTGTTTTTCAAAAATTACGTTTAGATTTATATAATAAGTAAAAAAAAAAAATATTCGGAAGAATATAAATTAGACCTTAACTTAAAGTATTAATTTATATAATAAATGTTAGATGTCACAATAAGGAGACTAAATATTCTCGCAACATCTTTCCCACGGGTCAAAATAACTCAAATATAAAATAATATAACTCAAGTATGTACACTGAAAAATATATAAATAACTAAATAGCCGAAATACATTAAAAATATTTAATTCTCCGAAAAATATTTAACTTAAAATTTTAAATTAAAAACTATTTATACTGAAATGCAAATCCCTTCATTTTAGCCTGTCGCAAATATTTACAGACAGGAAAAAAAAATAAAAAATTAAGAAAATATTGACGGTGTCATATTTAGATAGAAAATTCTTTTTTCTTTTGCATACAACGAATTGTTTAGTGAGGGATATTTTCTTTGCAGAAAAATTTATATCACTGCTTATATTTAAAAAGAGAAGACAATGCAACTCTTTCGGTTAAAGAAGAATTAAACCAGACCCTTAGTAACAAAGGAAGCCTATTACGATCCACGATCCGAAGATCTGAAAATTAAAAAGCACCCGGGGATCACCATAAATTTATTTTTAATTTTTTAAAAAACATCCCATCCCAATTACTCGAGGAAGTGTAGTAAAAAAAAAAAAGCAACAAGTAAGAGAAAGCAAAAATTGCTCTATCAATGCCGGACGTGTATAGAGTTCATACAGACCTACAGTATTAAAAAAATAAACCAAAAAAAACCTTAAACTCGCACAAGGCGCATCACTCTCTCTCTCACTCTCTCCTCATTCAAAACAATGAGAATGAAAAGCGCCAAACACTGGCCCCCAGACCCCGTCTGCTTAGTTTTTCATTGTCAAAGCGAACGGAAGGGACGTTGTTGCATTTCTCATTCATTAAAAAATTTCTCGTCTCTTATGAAAAAAGAGGAGGACGGGGAAGGGTAGAGAGAGAGCACACTGAGCACGCGTACACTAAACACTACCTACCCTCCACTCCCTTCTTTTCTAAGTGGATAAGGTCAGAAAGGGGTAAAAAGGGAAGGGAGGGGGAATTATGACGGAAATTGCAACTACTACTCTTACAACTATTACTGCTACTACAACTGCTCTTGCTGCTATTACTGGTTCAGCATGATTATGATGTCTGTTTAAAAAATTCACATTTTTCACTCTAGCTGATTTCGATGCAACAACGTTTCGACTGTGAATGCATTTTGTTTTTCTACGTGTATCGAAAAAGAGAAACACTGGCCGCGTTGTTTATTGCAGGCTCCATTGCATACGAGGGACAGAGCGTGGTTCTGCGAACCCATACAAAAAAATAAGCATTTACACAGAGAGAGAGGGTGAAAGGGGGGAAGGAGAGAAGAAGGGAAGAGGAAAAGTAGAGGAAAAGGGGGTAGCGATGAATTTTGAATGCGGAGGAGGAGGAGGTACCTTGACAGCTGTGCAGTAATCAGACGCGCTTCGATATGGGCCACGCTGACTCTACTCTCTCAATATAATGGCTGCTGGCTATGCACACACACACACACACACACACACACACACACACACACACACACACACA
>JAHWFO010008480.1:2159971-2172065 GCA_023313115.1 Rhysida immarginata
ACACACACACACACACACACACACACACACACACACACACACACACAGAGTGAGGAGAGAGATGGGCGACTCTCACCGAGCTCAAAGGGAATGTATAATAAGTTCGAAAAAGTTTATGTCAATGAAAGGCCGTCATTTTAAAAAATATATATTTAAGAGGGATGTTGGCGATGATGATGATGATGGCAGCGTAAGTATTTACTATGCAGGCTGGGTAATAAAAGTAATTATAATAAAAAGGACGAAATCCTTAATTTCCCCCCTCCATTTTTAAATCTGATGGTAGCACTTTTTACAATCGACTATGAAGCGACACAGGAAAAATGACGCAGTAGCCGAACTGACTAGGAAATTTCTGGCAAACTTCGTCATGTGTGCGAGTGTGTGTATAGCCAGAGTGAACGCGGATGTGATGCAGACACGGCTTCCACTGCCAAAACGTCTGTCGACTGGCTCTTTTTTAAATCAGGGCTGTTTTCATAGGTATTTCGCTTAAATGGAATTTCCAATAACAAGGGACAAGAATTTTTAAATTAAAAATTTTACTTCAAAAAATCAAGTCCAGTGCAGTCAACAGAAAGTAAATCAGTTCAGCTATACATACGAGGGTATCTTAAATTTAAATTCATACAACCGGAATATTTTACAAATGAAGAAAAAAGGGAAACCCCCTTTTATTTTTAATACGATTTATTAATTAAAAGAACACATTAATATGAATAATTTATAAAGGCCAATCATTAAATCAGAAAAAAAAATAACAAGCGTTTGTGCAAAAACAACTTATTCGAGAATTTTTCACGAAAGAGAAAATTTCTCCCAAAGATTTCTCCATAAAACGATGGCTTTGCAATGTGTATACACGAATGCGAAGGTTTATATGATGCGTGAAGACGTAACTATGCCAAGCATTGATATCAGTTTTCATGTTGTATGTAATAAGCTGAGACACTTTAAATTTACCAATAAATGGAATAATAGCTATTATCAAAATACCGTTAAAAGCAATTTTATTTTAATGCTTAAAAGTTAAATTGCAAAAAATAAATAAATAAATAAATAAATAAATAAATAAATAAATAAAGTGCTGAATGCACAGGCTGACGCCACGTTTTGTCTCAATGAAGATTAATGTCAATGGGATTTCAAGTCTGTTAACGAAAAAGAGTCATGGAAATATTTTTTGGCGCTTCCTGTATTATTAAATTTAATACATAAAAATTATAGGAAATTACAATAAAATATAATTTTGTTTGTTTGTAATTTATTCCCATTTAAAAAAATAAAAATAAATGTATTTCCATGTGAATAGCGAATATCTGTTTTAATAATTTAAAGCCTAGTTAGCTCCAGCAGTGATTATTATTTTTTAAAGTTCTGTATACAATTGCATAGAGTTGTAGAGAAATCAATTTAAATATCTCAATCATGATGAACACGGTGTTTGACGTGTAAGTTAAACTAAAAATCGCAATAAATAAATAAATAAATAAGTAAATAAATAAATAAATAAATAAATAAATAAATAAATCTCAGTTCACTGCTGTTTTTTCCATAATTGATTGCCGAAATTGTAGGCTATACTTCCCCTTAAATCTCCATGAACCCTATACAATGTTAAGCATTTTCCCCTTCGCTAATTTCTTAAGTTTTCCAATGCAACGTGCACATAAAAAGCGAAGCGAGGGGGATTCAGCAAAAGAAAAAGGAAAATCGAATCTCAGATTACGGCGTTGAGTTTAAAAATCGTAACGAAATGAGCGCTGAGAAAAGTGAAATGCGGCTTACCTTCCAGGAGAAATTTCCAAGTTGTCTTAGGTTGCTTCCTCCATGACAATATCGTACCTTAAACATGGAAGGTCCTTGGGTGTTGGATCGTTTGCGTGCACCACAGCAGCAGCAGCAGCAGCAGCATTGAGGTTGTGTGTGTTGGCGAACGAGGGGTGAACGCAACCATGATGCTCCGTGTCACCACCACCACGGAGATGCTCGAATCGCACAATTACTACTCGAGAGAGAGAGAAAAATTCTTCCTTCTCTCTCCCTCGTAACGGCACTGTACACAAATTCTCGGCATCTTGGAGTGGATGTGCAAAACGAACCATGAAGATGAAAAAAAAAATATCGAACGTAGGGGAAAAAATACTAAAAAAAATATCAGCCAACCCGGGGAGTTGAGAAGAAATCCAGTGTTTCTGACGTTATCACCACGGTGTGAAGGCGACGAACAATGCTCGGGCTCTGGCCGCCGAAAATATAGATCGCTCTTTTCTCTTTCTCCGGCGGTAGCAGCACCTCTACGACAACACCACCAACACATTTCAATACACACACCACGAGAGCCGAAGCCACTGGCACCGATGAGGACGACGACGTCAGCAAGAGCAGCCGTTGAACGTAAGACAACCGACGACGACGACGACCGAAGCGAAGCAGCCACAGAGATAAGTTCACCCGCACTGCGCGCTTCGAGATGTTCGTTCATAATCCGCTGCGGCTTTGCAAGCCAAATGGTGGAATACTTGCCGGCGACGGCCAGAAAAATCTAATCCGTTCGCGTTTCGAGTGTCATTCCTGGTGACGATCGAGGAGCCGATAGATCGAGAAACAGATATAAATATATAAACAACAACTCCACGGGTGAGGGATAGGTGTTCGTTAGGACGAATGGGAACGACCTGCCTACTGCTGATCTCTCTCTCTCTCTCACACACTCTCGCTCTCTCCCTCTTTCTCATTTTCTCTTTCTCTCGCTACCTGATTAAAAAAAAGGATTTTTCCTTCTCAGCGTCAGCACCAGATGGCGTTGCCGTGCAGGCAGCAACTTCCGCAGTCGGCGAATTTTTCTTTCATGAGCAAATCTAAAAAAATAAAAAAGAACAAAAACGAATCTTAGTTTAAAAATTCTAGCAAAATTATGTTTTTCAAATAAAAATAATTGCGAGCTATGACAAGAAGCATTTAAAACTATCAACGATCATATTTTTAAATGTGACGTCAGAGTTCACTGCGATCACATTTGTTAAGAACATTAAAAAAAAAAAAAAGAAGAAGCCTAAACCCAAGCACTGCTATATCTATTTTAAAATTTATAATAATCAAAGCCAGTTTCTAATTTTTTTTTAATAAGCATCTACTAACCATACCCCACCACCCCATCCACGGCTCGGCAGATTCGTGTGAACACTTCAGTTGTGTCCATATGCTCACCCTGAGAGTTCGTCCTGCTGGCAGAATTTTTAAATACAACTGACTACGATATATCCACATTTCGGCGTATATACATAATAAATTGCGTCACTCGCAAAAGATCGCCTCTATTTTTTTCATTTTTCAAACTCATTTTTAAAACGGCCTGGAACCCATAAGCATCGGGGAAACTAACTCACTCGCAGTCACTCGGTTCGAGTCTTTTCCTATCGGGCTCGAGTCAAAGATGGCAGCCGGGGCTTTGAGAAATGTTATCTTCCGTTACAGATAATGATTCTCGACCACCTTTTCTCCTGCTTGTTTTAGAACGGAAACGTGGAAAGGAGAGCGACCAATAGGAAGCGGTTGAAAGTCTGTCGAGCCGCGCCGGCCTCTCGGAAAGGCAGAAGCGCATCACGTGACGCAGGCTGGACTAATATTCACATATGATAAATAAATGATGGCGTGGCTCCGCCTCCTGGACAAAGGGTAAGCACATGACCTTTGGTTGCCAAGCAACGGGCGCCAAGAGGGACGGCTCTGTCGACATAATGAGAAGGGGGCTGGCACCGAGAGGTGGCGTCAACAGCTCGTGCAGCTGCGTGACGAACCATTAACTGTGGCGCTACTCATTGGTCTACGCATTTGTATTATAATCCCCACAGCGAACTGGGTGGGGACCAGATCCAATTTCTAAGCAATAGCATTGCTATCGTTGCCAAATGGACAAATTAACATCAACACAACCACTCACCAAATAACAGCAAATTTATCGCTTGTCGGAAACCTCCGGTCGCGAATGGGAAAAATCAGACCGAAAATTACCAACCTCCACCACAAGAGTGAGAGACATTGCCAGCAACTTTTAATACACCACAACTCTTGGATCTCTATTGTTCTACAACTGCTACTACATGTGTCCGTCTGTCCGTACGACCTTAAATTATTCTCACCGCCGGTTGGGGAAAAGAATTTTTTGTTTTTATTATGTTTTTTACAAAATCTTTAATCTTCCCTCGCCTTTTAACCCTTTCCCCTTAGTTTTCATCCGCCGCTTGCTTTTGACCAATGCTTTCTTTCCAATTAATTGCTTACGAGATAACCCGAGCAACAACAGAATGCTTTGCATTAAGCAGATTAAAAGTTAACGCTTCCCTAAAAACATTCATTCGCAAACACATCTAAGTTGAATGAAAAAAGTCCTATCTTGCTTTCAGGTAAGTTTAATTTAATACATGCAAATTACATTAGAATATATATAGATTTTTATAAATTCTGTCTTACTGCACGCTTCTCCCTCTTTAAGATTTATAGTAGTGAGTGATAATAATTAAGTTTTAAATTACTGAAAAAATTTTTAATAAGCTAATCTGTCCTTGCATATTGTCCCTTAATTAAAAAATTATTTTTCGCCTCAAAGCCGCTCAACGTATTACCCTAGATCTTAAATTTTCTTTCAACCCTTTCTGTCCGTCCTCCTTATTAAAATGTTATGCGGTCCTTGACGAGAAAATTTAAAAACCAAACTTAGATGATTTCGTTAAGAGACAAAATTCAAAACTTAGAAAGCCAAATCAATGAATTATTTATTATACGTTTAAAAAGAGGAAGAGGAGGAATGTTATTCCTAACCCCTCCAATATGTGAGAGTGAGGCAAGTTGAGTTCCAAGAAAAGGACCTGTGGAGCCTCTTTCCCTCTTGCAAGGCCCTCACACCAAGGAACCCCTTCCTCCCCACCCTGAATAATAAGGTTCACTTTCATTCACCGTGACGTCAGCACAGGAAATGCCTCGGTTTTCTACAGAAGTAGGGAAAACAGCCCTTCGGACATCTACCAAGAAATATCAAATCACCGATGTAAAAAAAAAATTCTTATTAAGAAAACGCCCTCTTTCACATACATGTATACCGCTTGTTCAGTATATTGTTTATTTTTTTAATAACCTCAAGCGAATAAAATTAATGTAAAAATATGTTTACGGGAGTCGTAAATTAATTACAAATAAATGTATGTGCCTATATAAGAAAAAAATTATAGGTATCCAAAAGATACAATAACGCAATTGATCATATATTTCTTCCAGAAATGAGATATACTGTATTGTAATACAGTTAAGATAAGCTGAACTGAAGATTACAATTATTAACTTTGTGAATATTAAATCATACAGCAGTGGTATTCTTTTGAATTGACACTTCTTCATGTATAACCACTGGGCAGTGATAACTACTGCACATACGAGTAATAAGAGCAGTAGTGATTGTGTATAGGAATTCGCCCTATAAAAGCACGTCTTTTTCATCCCCTACTCACTTCCAACACACGCATAGCAGCAGTCTCGGAGGGAAATTTATGGTTTGCCCCAGTTGAGAACGGAGGGTAGGGCCTAGAGAGTAGGGGGAGAATAAAGAGGGGGAGGGTATACGTGGAACCCTCATCATCATCATCATCATCATCAACATCATCCACCCCTCTCCGCTTCTAATGGGTGTGTAATAATGAGTTTAATTACTCTGTCAAGTTTTCATCAGCTTTTGGTTAACTAAATTCCTTTAGATTTTTCTTATTCTTTATTTAAAAAAAAACTCTAATCAAACCTTCAAAGCTCTTTCTTGTTCATACTTTATAACGTATTCATAAATCTTTTTTCCTGCAATGAAAATAAAGTGAACGGAAACTTTATGGCAAAAAAAAAAATTGCGAAGTTAAAAATAGCAACAGTCGCGGGGAGTGAATTATATATATATAAATATGTATTAAAAAAGCTACTCAATTCAAGGGCAACTCAAGCACGTGACGCTTATTGCCAGCAACTGATTATACACGATGGAGAACTTCTATTAAAAAAAATTCTTTGAAATAGCTGAAGTGATAAGAGAAATTACAGAGAAAAAGAAATTAGTTAGAATTATTGCTGTAATAATAATAGTAGTAGTAATAGTAGTAGCAGTTGTAGTATTAGTAGTAGTGCTTTGCAAGCAAAAAAAAAATAAAAAAAATTACGGAATTTTTTTATAGGCCTAAATAGAAAAGGGTTAAATTTTACACACCCCTAATTTTTTTTATACATGTATTATTTCCCTTAACTCCACTCTTTTGTCCTTGTTTCTCCTTCTGGGACCGAATGAATGGCATCATCCTGTTCACAAAAAAACCCGAGTACATTGTCCTTATGGAGAGAGGGACGTTTCCCTTCAAATATAAAAAAAAAAATCTCCTCCACCCCAACACCCTACTCTCTTCGTGCCATCATTTCCCATTACTCCCCTACCCTAGAAAAAAAGTAGTAAAAGAGGGGGAGGTGAGGGAAAGAGAAAAAAGAGAAGGGAACAAGTTTTCTACGTACACACATACACACAGAAAAAGAGAGAAGCCCGAAGACTGGCGCGCCAAAAAAGTGCTCCCAAGTTAGCCATGACACTGACCCACATTGGAAGCAAAAATCGCCACCACCACCCCAATTCCGATGCTCCTGCCTTCAAGTGGGCTGTTGTTTCATTTTGAGTTGGATGCATTTTTCGAAAAATTAAAGAAGTGTAGAGTACACTTCAAACGACATTGTTGTTTTTGGTCATTTTTTTAAATGGATCAAGTTTCGGAAAATTCACAATCTAGCTTTCCCTAGTTTTTTAAATTTCGAAAAAAAATTTAAAACATAACATAACTTAAATCTCACGAATATTAAAATTTTCATTTTCGTATTAAATTTTATTATTATTTAAGAATTTTTTTTTAATGAAGTTGTGTTAAAATACCAAAAGGGATGTCTATCTTATATACTCTTAATCTCTTTTATCTACCAAAGTTCTGCTTTACCATTTGATATTTATTCAGGTGTTAAGAAAAGAAAATAGTTTCTTAATATAGAAGATCAAAGGTAAATTGCAGAAAGATATTAGGATATATCACGTAAAAATAACAATATTCTAAACACGTTTCTAGAACTTTTTTACCCTTGCCCGTTTGTAATTTTTATTTTTCAATGGTACAGTAAGAAATAATTACATTTTTCAAAAACTAAACCCTTTTGTTTTGTACAATCTATCCAAAATTCGTCTTCAATAAATGTACACACTTTGTTCAAAACCACGTAATAATCGTTCCCTTATTTTCTCGGTAGAAGTTATATTTTTTTAAACAAACATACCTTCAACCAATCGACTTTTGAAGAAGTAGCCATATAAAATAAAATTCAAAGTAAAAAAAAATGTCAAAAGTTTCCATCTAGGTCGTAAAAATACCAATAAGGATTCATATCTTCAAATATTTCAACGGGCAGAAGACCTTTTTTTTTTCCTCTCTGCTGCAAGTGGATGAGCCATTGGCCTTGTTTTTTGGAGACAATCGAGGAAGAAAGAAGGGGGGGGGGGTTAGTGATGTGGTGATGGTGAGTCAAGGTTGTTTCAAAGGAAAGACGATTCAGAATCTAGAATGGGATATTCAGGCTGACACAGAAAAAAAAACCACTCAAATCTGGTTTAAGCTTTACTGTTCAATTATCATTAAAAAAATGGCTATACAAAGTACATTCTATCGCTTTCTAATTATAATTTCAAACAAAATAAACAAAGCTTAAAGACACTCTGTATCTTCTATGCCAGTCAATTTTATTTCCCTCAGAATGTCAATTAAATTGAGCACCATGTTCAAAATTTTTGAGTTAATAGCAGTTTTTATTGTATTTATTACTTTATAATTAACATTAATAAAGTGGTGTAAATAGTGCAATAAAAAAAAGAATTAAGGGAGACAGAGAGAAAGAGAAAAAGGAAGAAGAGGCAGAAAGGAAATCGGGAGAGCAAAAGGAAACTCATTATGAAACAAATCTTGTAAGCAGACAGAAGAAGGGATATGTGATAAAACTAAAGGAGGAATCGTGTCTATAATTGAATGGGATTTCTCGTTTAATTTATGGGATCTGGTAATTTTATTACTGCTGGATGCTGAAAAAAATTAATTTACATAACTTGCTTTTATTCTTAACATATATCCTTCATTAAAAGAAAATCCAATATAATTGATTTTCACCTTCAATATAGGTATTAAGAATAAGCTAATAAATGGAAATAAGCTATACTCCGCATTATTAATTACATAATATTTTAATGTACACACTTTATAAGTAATCAAAATGCATCGATATTATAGGATAATACGAATATAAGCTATATGTAGGAGTTGTAGTAATATACAATTGATTAAAAATATATACTCCTTTTAATGGAAAATAGAATAACATAAAATGAAATAATAAAATCTAAATAAAAGTCACCCAATGTGGAGAAATACAAATGAGGTGGAAGTCATATGAAGACTGATGTGGACAAAAAAAACACAGGTGAAGAGAAGGTCTTGTAGAGTAACAGTCACAGTAGAAACACAGGAAGATACACAAGAACAGACGACGCACATGAAAGTAGGAGAAAACTGGTGATGAGGGTCCGATAATGAGAAGCACAGTTGAAAAACAAATTATTAAAAATTGATGAAATTTCAAAATCGTTATTATTCCAAGTGAAAGCAGCAAATTTTAATGACAACTGCAACTTAAAGTGTTAAAATTTTACTTCTATTCACCTGTAGGTTACAACTATATACAGTAATACAATAAATAAGATTGTTTGCTCCTCTTTATTTTAGTTCTATTCAAATATTTAAAAAAATTAACCTCTTTTATTGAAACCCTGATCGACAACTATCTCTTTCCGATAACGAGTGTTTAAAATTCAATATCTAACAAGGAAATTCAAGTTAAACTTCCGATCATTTTACTAAGAATATTTTGATTTATTTTCAAAAGTACAGAAGCTTCTAATAATTCGTAATACAACTGTACTCTGTGTAAGTGAAGTTCATGATACTTTAAAAAAGCGGTTACGTTTATGAACTATTAGTTCTGTTATCTCGTTAAAATTCCATAAAAATACAAGTATAAAACTGCTTTAAAATACTACACGTTCCAGAAAAATGAATTCCTATACTAGTATCAAACTCACAAAGTTAATAATATATGTAGAATTGCTCTCCTTACATATTAACTCAGCAACCGTGAGTTTAGTTTCAACGTTCAATGATAAAAGTTTCCCTAACGAGTTATTTAAAAGGTGTTAGCGAACCATCACGGGAAGGTAAAGTTTTAGATTATATTCATTAAGAATAAGAGGTATATTCAAAAAAGTGAGGAAATAAATTGAAAATAAAAAGAGCAAGAAAAAATTTAAATAAAAAAAGCGTAAAAGAAGAAACGACAGGAAACGGAAAACACATTTGGCAGATGGACATTGCAAAATAGTAAAAAGTATTTGACAAATTTTCTTTACAAATATTTCGCCACTTACCCAGTGATCTGTCGAACACACATACATATAAATGCACACACGCGATGTCTTTTCGTAATCCATGTTCCTTCGATAGATCATTTTACGAGAAGAGACAGTGTAATCCCAGAAATTGTTACCTCCTTTGAGATGGGGCTGCTTTATTTTTTTTAATATAAGTTATTCCAAAAACCATTTCACTGACAGCCGCCACAATTGTCCTAGTTTTCTTAGTAAAGATGACAAAAATTCTTCTCTTCTTTTTTTTTTTTCTTTTCCTTTCATTTAATATTTCCATGTGCTGGCGTTTATTTTTCTTCTTCTTTCTTTTACGCATAAGCTATTATAATTTCACCTCATTAAGTTAATTACGTTCCTCCATTTAAGTTTTGTTGCATCCTTTTCAAGATATGGGAGAGAGCAAAAAACATATATAGAGCTTTTTTCTCTTTTTCTTTAAGTCCCAAGTCCAGACGATGTACAAACCGGGACCCCGCTGGAAAACCAGACTCCCTAAAATTTCTGGAGTTCACCGACTCTATTGGATCAGTCCACTGGAGTTAATATTAACGAATAGGGGAGACCGGGTGGGCAAAATGGATAACCTGGAACTGGAGGCAAGGGCGAAAACGGGGCTCCCAACCACCACCACCACCACCAGCCACTCCACTTTATTCCACTCCACCACCACCACCAAATAAACGATATCTCAAGTCTATCGGGGGTCCTTAGGTATATATGTAGACACCCTTCATGTATATATTATCGAGTCACTGGCATACCTGAAGGTGTGCTAAAACTTTCGATACACTCTTAACTATCTGACAAGTCGAACCAAGTTCTCAATTCTGCGCGAACTACTACTCAATGTGTAACTCGTATCTTTGGCAACATGTAAATTTCAACATTATTTAAACACAGCAATTCTACATGAACATTACTTTAATATTTAATCTCAGTTCTTATAGTTTTCTGTCGAATTCTAATAATAACTAATGTCTAGCTACTATCAATTTTAATAAATATAATACTATGTCAACAAATGTCATAGCCCAATATATACACATCATTTGTGTATCTAATCTTTCAATCATATATAAATTTAAACCAATTATTTACATAAATTCATTTTTCTTACTGCCCCGCCCCTATCTTCCGTATTTTCTAATGTAAAACACATATCACACAGAAACACCTGTAAAAGGTTCAAATCTGCGTGCCGTTATGCTACACCTAACTGGAAAACTGAAGAGTATATGTGTATAAAGTTTCCTTTCATATTATTCTATCTACCTATATATTTATCAATCTTTTCATTTTTCTACGCTTTACCTCTCCCGTCATCTGTAAAGGAATGAAAGAAAAAGTTTCACTATTTTGTAAAATAGTTAATAAAGCGTGAAGTGGCTTTGTTTGTAGCCTCCTCTTCAGTCGAATGGAATCCGATCGCATTAAGTTGACAGAAGGGAAAGTGAAATTTTGAAGAAAAATAAATTAAAAAAAAAAAGGAAGGCGAGAAAGAAAAACCCTTCGTAAAAACCCTCCGATACGAGTAATGAAGAATAATCGCTTTTGTTTAAATTCGTAATGGCCTAAAACGGGGTAAAGATAAAATGAGTTTGAGCAACTCAACTGAAGCCATACAAGTCCCACCAGTAATGGGTAAATACATTTGGGGAAATTCTTCGTCATAAAGAGAGAGAGAGAGAGAGAGAGAGAGAAAGAAAGAAAGAAAGAAAGAAAGAGAAAAAAAGAGAGGCTAGCGGGTCTTAAATTCTCCATCCCCTCCAATACAATAACCTTCCCAGAGGGAAAAAAAAGAGAAGAAAAAAAAAAGAGCGAAAGAGAGGGCATAGATCTAGTTTTAAGATTTGGCAAGTAAGTACTACTTCAATCGGAAACTTGTCGAAATACAATTAAATACCCTTAAAAGAACAAATGCAATTATTGAATGATTCGGTTTCTTTTATTTTTATTACCTGGCTTACTTTAGAAAATATATTGATCGTTTTAATATCTTGGATTTTATTAAACCGAACGAATGGAAAATTCGAGTCAAAGAAGAGTAGGCAATTGTATTACAAAAAAAAAAGAATTACAAAACTTTCACATAAGGCTCACAAGCCACTCCAAAACCCTTACTAAGGATTATTAATGATGCACATTTTAAAATATAGACAGTCAATGTCTAATTGAAAAGATCCAACACTGATAGCTGTCGGTAATGTATTTCTTATTTTTTAAAAGAAGAAATAGTCAAGTAGAAGTGGATGATGCTTAACTTATACTTCTAGATGGAACAAATAAATTTTACTTTAAATAAATTGGAATGGCGGAATGGTACATTCACACAGGCCTACCACGAGATGGTGATACGGAATCAAAAAAGAAAATTGTTTTTTTTCAAAAAAGAGAAAGCTGTTCATGCCGTATTTATTGTGTTTGGAGCAAAGAAGTGAATGCTTCTGCCATTTCTTCTTTTTTTAGGAAAAAAACATTAATTTCACTAAAAAGGCTTAGCTCATTTCCAAAAAAAATACGTCAATGCATAGTTTAAGGACCCCCTCGAAATATTAAAAAAAAAAT
>JAHWFO010008480.1:2172165-2207535 GCA_023313115.1 Rhysida immarginata
GATAGTTAATAACTCAAAAACGGCTCATCACAGCCAAACAAGTCATTTAAAAAAAAAATTTGCCTTACTGAGAGGAGTCCGTACATGTCAAGTTTATTGAGTTTGGTTCGTTGTTTTGTACGCTACAGCCATTTTTTAATTTTTAGAAAAAAATTAATATCTCTAAAAAGGCTTATCCAATTGACATAAAAAATTACGCTAAGGCACGATTTAAGGTACCCTCTACGCTTCGAGCATGAAAATAGAAGCCTCTACGCAAGTATATTTTTTATTTGGTTCAGCTATTTGCCGTTTCAGAGGAGTTAGCTGCAAAATTGGTCACATACGTTCATATAGGCGGATTTTTTTTTTTTTTTCAAAATGTCAACATATCTTTACGAATCATGAGTTTTTAAGTCGATTTCAGCAAAAAAAAAAATGAGTTTCTGAAACGAACATATAGGCCTTCACTCTTAGAGAGTGGTAGGCCAATAAATTTAAAATTGATATAGGAGCCATCCTTCGTATACAGTTTGTTTCACAAAGTTTTTAATATAAATTCGAATAAAACATTTGCAAATGTTTAAAACAGATCGTGTTTAAAGCACGAACTTCAAGAACAGCCTTAGGTTTGGTAATAAACTTAATATATATATTTTAATTCAGAAATGACTTGGTTTTGGGGGAGGGGGAGGTAAGGGGAAAAGGAATAATCTCCCTTCCATCTTTTTTCCTTTCGATGGACACACGCCCACCTAATAGGCATCTGCATCGCCGTTGTTTAAATGGAGGGAACAAAGGGTTCAAGTGTCTGCTGACTCCGAGTGGAGAAGTGAGCGGAGGATGTTGGTAGGGAAATGTTTGTTAATCTATCACGTATAATGAATACTGAAAAATATTTGCATATTAGATTCTGCTAGAGCAATACAAAAAAGGTGCGCTTACGCACAAGACATTCGTTGTGGGCAATGGGTTCCGTCAACCCCCAAGAGTCACATAAGTGGAGTGAAAGGGGGATTGAGGAGAGGGTGAAAGGAAGAGATGATGATTTTTTTCCGTCCTCTTTTATTTTATTTATTTTTTTCTCTGGACTATCTATCTCTCTCTCTCTCTCTCTCTCTCTCTCTCTCTCTCTCTCTCTCTCTCTCTCTCTCTTTCTTTGTAGCAATGGGTTGGCAGGTGCCCGTTTGTTGCCAGGGCTAGACCCCGAAGCTGCTTGGACGCACCCCCGTCGCAACACACCTGTCTGAGTTGAAAACTACTCAAATTAATCCCTTGAGAACAACGGATAGGGAAGGGTGGGGAGGGAACACACGCCAACAAGGGACGATCTCAGGGCTGCTGCCAACACCATCGTTTACTATAAATCTGTAAGTAAATACATTTAAGTAATAAACCGAAACAAGGGAGGAAAACAAATTTCCTCCCCATCCTCTTTATCAATTAAGTTTTAAACAACTTCGTACGTTAAGACATAATTGAAAGGGAACTCCTCGATTCCTATAAACTGAGAACTGATTTTTATTCCAATTCATTGCGGTTTTCTTTTATTGCACAAGTTTAAAATACCATTATTATCGTTTGATTAACTATTTAAGCTACTTTTACTAAATGTTACTTAAAGTGAATGCTAACAGTCGTGGAAGTATTGCTATGATTTTACATAGGATATTCATTTAATTTCCATAAAAAAAAAAGATTCGATGAGCTATTTCATATGATTGTAGATATTTTTTTAATTTTTATTTATTTATTTATTTATTTATTTATTTATTATGGTTGATTTGTTTAATGGTTGATTTATTATGGTTGATTGCCATTCAAAAATTATTTGCTTTATTAACTCCGCTACTCGCCATAGTATTTAAAATATTTTTTATATACTCACATTTTTTTATTATTTTTTTTTTTAAAATTAAACGGTACTGATCATTTCAAAAATTTCTTTCTGTACAAAAACGCAAGATATACTGAAATTAATTTAAACTCATTCGCTTTTAGCCAATCTGTTTATTTACAACCTTCTATTAAATATTTCATTAAGCTTAATACGAACTTTGCAAACTGAACTGAATATGGAGAATTTACAAATTTAAGTCGAAATTATAATAAAATAAATTAATATACTATATTTTTTCTATTCTTATCTTTGGTAGTCATATAAATATAAAAATGAATAAAAACTTTATTTCATATTTCAGGCTGTATAAGATATTACTGTCACAAATATTGCAGTAATATTCCCAAGGTTGTTAAAATTTAAGCAAATGAAAATTCTGATTATTAACTCAAAAGTGTACGTCATTCTGAAGAAACCATTTAATTATCAACTTTATTTTCATTTTAATATTATAAACTATGCTTTATGAAAGAAACTAGTATTTTGAATGTTATCTCTATATCTGCTTATCGAATCATTACAAAAGATTTTTATTTGTTTGTTTATTTATTTATTTTTGAGCTTCGAAAATACCATTGGAGTATTCGGGGCAATGACACCAAATTAAAAGATCAGACATAATAGCCTTAAAATTTATTTGTTGTGCATTTCTTTAAAGTTTGACGCATATTCAGTGTATTTGAATGTGTATAGAGTTCGTTCTTGTATGTGTACAGGAGTAGAGTCCATTTATTTATTTATTTATTTATTTATTTATTTATTTATTATTTTTTATTTTTTTTCGTCATCAGAGATACGATATTAGTTGTGTTTTTGTTGAGATATTAGTTTTAATTCTTGGAAATTGCAATGTAATCTCAACGTATTGGTATCTTATAGTCCATTTATGTAAGTCAAAATGTTTAATAGTGTCGTTGAATGATTGACTGCTCTAGAATGTTCTTAAGACCAATGCCAAACGATGTCCAGTTGTTTTATTGGATAAATTGGAGCTTCTAATTCAAATAATTACGCAAAGGAAATATTATTGTTAATGAATGGATTGTACGATTTGTCTATAGAGAAATAAGGAATTGAATTTCGCCTGCTAGAAGTACTAGCTTCAAGGAATTCTTTTACAAATTAAATTTTCACTTGCAAACGAAAGAATTTTACGAAGAGATGAGTTCTTTTTGTTTAAGGTGATTAATTTTGATTTTTTGAATCCCCCTTCCCCCCAGTATTGTTCCCACCCCCCAATTCATTCCGTTTCCTGCCTTGAAAAAAAGCAGCTTCTTCCCATAACACCCCTTATCTCCGTTTGGTCCATCACCCCTTCCCCTCCTTTGGCCGCTGGTAGCTTCGTCTTTCTTAAGGGAGTAATGAATTGGAAGATGTTAATTTTGGAGCCACTTTCAGAGCTTCAATAATGGCATTCTATCCAGACGATAAAGAGAAACAGGGAGAGAGAGCGAAAACAGAGAAAGGCGATGTAAAAAGAAAAGTATATTGAAGGCGAACGCGTTTGTGGTCCTTTCCTTTTCCTCCTCCTTACACATCCCAGTGGCCTCTGATGAAAAAAAAAACCCGACCGAAGGGGCCTAAATTCCGGTCATGGTGGGTCCCTTGTGCCAATGGCGAGTTCTGTGTGTGTGTGTGTGTGTGTGTGTGTCTAGTATTCCTAACCGAATCCCAAGCCCTGGGTGAGGTCACAACCTGGCTGGTGCTATTTTTAGCAACGTCTGCCATGTTGTCTGGGCCTTTTGTAACACCCCAAAAGACCTTTTCTCTCTCTCTCGATTGGGACGGTGGATGGCAGTGGCCAGATGGGGGCCCAACACCAAAACGAAAAAAGAAAAAAAACCTTCGGACAACAAGTTCCCCTCCAAATATCCCCCCTTTTCAATCTCATTTTTTCTTCGTTATTTTTTTAAGGGGAAAAAACTTGAAAAATAGATTTATCATCCACTTTTCTCTCTCCTCCTTAATAAAAATGCCTTTAGGTGCCCCCACCATTCACGATTAATCACGACAATTAAAGAGGCAATTAAAGGCGGGAAGGGGAAGAAAGGGTTCTTTGTCTGTAACCTTATCTCAGAACTCTCCATACCTTAATATCAAGAAGTTTTCAATTTAGAAAGCAACGAGTGGGTGTGATGAGGAGATGGGAGAAATAGGATTGACAACAACAGTTACGAAAACAGACAGGGGACTGTATAATATTCGAAAAAGGTTTTGCTCAAAATACTGTTGCAATGAACTTTGAATTATTAAGGAATCGTTTCAACTTTTAATAAAAATTGAGGAAATACATGAAAATTCGCTTTTGTAGTTTTCAGATCCCTATTTCATGTAGTCATTAAAAATTTAAAATTTGCGCTGTAATTTTAGGCCCAAAAGAACTACAAATATCAAATAAAAATACATTAATAGATTTTAATTCAATATATTAAAAAAAAAGTTATTAAATAATATCAGATTACACTGTCACAACTTGAAAGTTTATTGTAATTCATTAATAATTAATTATTGTTCAGTAATAATTCAACAACTTTTACTTTCATTTGCCTATTGCACTATAATTTTTGCTTACTAATCTTAAGCCCCCCCCCCCCTTCCTCTTGGGTTATTATTTAAGAAAGTGACTAGGGTTTATTAAAAATGTGATTTATCATTTAATGACTATTGAATAACTTTATTCATAAACTATCCCATAAAAATCTTATGGGATTAATGAATTATTCTATCTCATTCTCATAAAAAGAGGTTCAGAATTACTAGCATTATTTACTTGAGAATTACTAACTTTTATTCCTGATTTGATAAAAATTGACAAAATCTTAATGTAGTCGTCTCAAATTTATAAAGAATAAAACTTTTCTTATGTTGAGAAAGGTGTCAAACCATTTTGTAAATAATCTATCTCATTCTCTTCTTAACTTCTTTTGATATATCCTAAAAGAGGTTGAAATCTTATAGATCAAATGCCATAATTTAGATAATTAAAAATATATCTTTGCGAAGAATATTTTTAAAATAATGTCGATGGGATAATATAGGAAACAATGCGATGTTTGATGATTTGGTCATTAGATAATACAAGTACTATCAAAAATTATTTAATAGAGTCTATTTCTAATACTTTAAATGCAAGATAAGTCATAAGAAAGTTACAATCTAATGCATGACGATATGATATGGTTCATCATTTATGATGCTGCATGAAATTTTAAGCAATTCCTTTTATAAATCAACTATCACACTGTTTGAAACATCAATAACAACCAAAACTTTTCTAAGAAAAAATAATCTTTATTAAATAACTACTAAAAAGGAAAATTATGATATTTCATAAATACAGGACACTTGACATTATATTTAAAAATAATAAATAATAAAATTGTTTCTTTTGGGGATGCATCATTTTCGTGAGTGGGATGGAAAGGGTATAGTATTTTTTTTAAATTACATATTTAATAATTTCTCTGTTTTAATTCATCATGCCACGAGGTACCATGTTGTGCAATGAGGAGAGGAGAAAGATATTGGCATTTAAAGATGCAGAAATCAGTAGCAACAAGACTGATGAGAAGCTAAAGCGTTCAAGACATGTTGTGAAGAATTTTCTCGACAATCCAGAAGGATATGCAACAATTAAGAATGAGGGAAGGAAGAAGAAATATACACAACAGAACCGAAGGCAGATTCTTAGAGCAGCTTCCAACAGTATCAAGAGCGTAACACAGACATGAATGTGGACTAGAGCATGTATCAGTAACAACTGTTTGGAGAGCTTTGAAAGCAAGTCAACAAGTTTCTCGATCAAAATGGCTCCTTGTCCAAGCTTGAAGCTAAAGGTAATCACTTTTGGTAAGGAACACATCATAGTGAACACCACTTGGCAACAAATAATTTTCTCAGAAGAAAAAAAAAGTTCAACATGGACAAACCCAATGGTTAACACTAGTGATGTCCGTTGGATCCGGATCTCTGATCCGGATCTGAAAATATCCGGATCCGGGTTCGTATCCGGATCTCGGATATCGGATCCGGATTTCGGACCCTTTCACTGGATGGGTATTAAGACTAATTAGGACTTAAGAGGACTAGGCTATCACTTAATAAAAGCTTTTATAAACTGCTTTCAGAAAAAGTTTGCATATACACAATTTCCTGATATAGGATCCGAATTTCGGATCTCGGATTTCTGACCAAGATCCGGATATCCGGATCTTGACATCACTAGTTAACACATTACTGGAGAGATCTTAGAAAGGCGCCCCCTTATTTTTCAAAGCGTAATTTTGGAGAAGACTCAGCAATGACATAGGCTGGATTTAGTGCGTTTGGAAAGACGACCTTGGCATTTATTACAATTAAGACTAATAGCCAAGGTTATCAAAAAGTTCTTCATGATCGTTTATAAAACGTTTCCGAGTTGTGCAGCATATCTTTCAACAGGACAACGCCTCAATGCATGTGAGCAACATTACAAAATCATGGCTGCAAAAGAACAACACCATCACCATGGACTGGCCAGCATGCTCCCCAGATTTGAATCCTATTGAGAATCTTTGGGGCATGCTGATACGAAAGGTTATGCAGATGCCAAGCACTACACTTCAGTGGATGAATTAAAATCAGCATCACGAAGGCATGGGATGAAGTTCCAGTTAATACCCTGTTAAAACTCGAAAAGTATGTCAGACCGATTGACTGAAGTTTTGCTGAAACAAGGCAACTATATCCTGTTATTTGAAGAAATTAATGTGATGTCCTATAGCAATGCAAAGGGAAATTTTCAGTATTTTTGGTAAATTTTCAAAAGAAGCAATTTATGTTAATGTTAATTTGTTGAATATGTGTTTCTTAGATTTAGAAACATTGCAAAACAAAATAAAATTAATTTCAAAGTTAAAATATTAAAATTATTTAAAAATGGCATGGCCTATAATCATGCATTGCACTGTAGATTATATAGCTTATGTAGCCTTATCAGCTAGGTAATTCTTTATAAAACTAAATTAGATAGTAGAAACTGTCATAATTTAATGAAAGAATTATGCACTGTGATATGCTTTATTGATATTTATTAAATTAACAGTCTACTGTGGCCTCAGATACATTGCTGCCACTCAAAAGGAAAATTCCGATGGATTACTTTACACGTGTATATGCCAAACCCCACAACTTAGGAAAAGGGCAGAAACTGTGGTCCAAACTGATTTCTCGAAAGATTTTTATATCATCTTCAGAGATAAGCTTTGACTGTATTTGATACCGGAAGATTAGTTTCCACTGTGAAAGATGACTTGGATAACCGAACAAGTGATAGACTAAAAGCTGCTGGTAAATAAAAAAACTTCTACCCGAGGCATAATCTAGAGTTCGGGTTGGGACCCCTCATTTTGCTGTAATTACAGGTACCATTTACAACCACAAATTATTGACAATTTTCTTCTTGCCATTTACAATATACGAGTTAATTATGACACGAAGAAGAAAGAAATCAGCTACTTAAGTCTTTCAAGCATAACATCGGCAGAGGGGTTTATCCCTTAATCGACCTAGACAAATGTTTATATTAATTCAGAGTCAGCTAATAATATAAAATTTTGGGGTTACACTTGATCTGCTTCTCCGATGTAATAAATTCACTGACCTTATAATTGTAGCTTTCTTTATAATGGTTTTTATTAAAACGAATACGCATTTTTCTCTCAAGTAAGGAAATGTACCATTTTTAACGCGTCCCATCCTGCCTATGCTTTACAGTATTGTATATTGGACTAGGAGTATAAACCATAATTTACGACGGATTAAGAATGCCTACACAACAGAGTGATTTGAACAGCCTACAGATTGACCAACATTAATTCAATAACTAATTTCGGTTGCTCTCACAGTATACCGACCCTTGAAACCAGGGTTTTATAGAAAACAAGCATAGTTATGGAACTGGCGAGGTTAGTTATGAGGTGCAGGTCCTTCTGGAGCCTTTCTTCGGAATGACTATAATATACATGTAATATTTTATAGAAAATATTTACAGATCGAAGTCCCTTTTAGAGAATTAAATCCTCAAAACATCTTCTTTTTACATCTGTGGAATACTGGAAAGAACTTTCTCCAATGTTAAATCTTATTTCTTAGATTGTAATTCTTCCAGCATTTGCAAAATTATGTATTCCCATTTTAACAGGCAATTGAAGAATTCATATACATTTAATTAGAGTGATTATTACTAATAATTAGTATTATTGATTAATAGAGAGTTAATGAATTAAGTGTTGTTCAAAGAAAATCTTTCAAAAGAAACTATTTGACATTTACAACAACACTGAATATTGACTACAACAACACAGAAACACCTGTTGTAGTCAATAATAGCAATAAATAAGCCCATATACTTATTACAACTTCTAAATATATTTTGTGTGTTTATATGCAGTTGACATTTATGGAAAAACCTGTATGCATGAAAAAAGGGATATATTTTAAATAGCGACCCTTGTATTTAATCATATATTAATCATACATATGGTAAACACATTTTTTATTCCACGACAGACGCTTCAGTTAAAATCTGTTACACCCAAAGGATCAAAATTCAAAGTTTATACTAAGTGACAGATTTGAGTTTATGCAAATATGGTTGTGATCACCTATTTAGAATATTAGAAATTTATTTGTAATTTTGCTTATATTAATAATGCTCTTCGATTCTAGAGAAAGAATTGCTGGCAATATTTCCTCTAGAAAGAAAACTCTAAAAATCACGGTTTATAAAAGCAATATTGGAGGCAAATAATAAAAAGTGGATGAATGATTTTAAATTAGAGAAGAATATCTACTGAGGGGCATAGGAGCCAACATTTTGTGTTTACTACATTGTGGAACTGCTACAATAACTCCTCTTAAAGAACTTTGATTAAAACTCCTTTCTAACATCTGTTAATGAAGAGCTCCTATTCAGATGGAAAAAATTCTTTTTTTTAAAAATTAAGAATACATTTCATTCGCATTATAACAACTTTTTATATAGGGTGTTTATTAAACATACGGCTAAAATTCAAGGGACGATTCTTGGGATATTTTAAGAGTCTTTTGTCCTTTGATGGTTTTTGGAATACCGCTTTGTTTCGAAGATACAAGGTGAAAAAGGTGACTGACCGATTGGACCGGTTTTTCTATCAGGAAGATTTACCGATGAAGTGTATCGAAATTTTTTGGAATACTCGCTACCTGTATTTCTAGAGGATATACCACTGGCAACAAGAAATGTAATGTAGTAAGGTTGCTCGTGAGTTTTTAAATGCAACATATCAAAACCGCTGGATTGGTCTAAGTGGACCTCACTTATGGCTGTTCGATCCCCGGACTTAAATCTCTTGGATTTTTTTCTATGGGGCCATCTGAAGTCGTTAGTTTACGCTACTGCAGTGGAAAGTGTAGAAGATTTGAGAAATCTGATAGTTGCTGGGTGTAATGTAATAAAAAACAACTATGGTGCTTCTGAAAGAGTTTGGCAATCAATGAAGAGAAGATTGGATTCATGCATCCTATCTAGTGGTAGTCATTTTCAGCAGTTATTGTAGATTAAGAAGCTTTACATGTAATATGAAGTAATAAAAGATTGTTTATGTCGAAAAACCTTTATCGCTCTGTATCTTCGAAAAAAGCGGCATTCCGAAAATCATCAAAGGACAAAATATTCTTAAAATAACCCAAAGAATCACCTCTTTAATTTTGCCGCATGTTTAGCAAACACCCTATATATCATTAACACACGCATGATTTGAGTGATCTCTTTCAAATTATGCATAAAAAATCAGTTAAAAAAACAAAATAGAGCAGTTAGTTATCAAGATTGGCTAACTGTACAATCTTTGTATATACAATAATTACAATATTTTGTATAATCAACATATAAACAATTTCAATTCTTTTATTATTGCAGACTCCAAGATGAAACCAATTCCAATGCTGATTTTCTTATTACCACATTAATAAAGTTTAATGGTACCTTAGTCTCTGAATATCTAAAATGGTACTGTTTAGAGTTCAAATATACAGAGTAACTGAAATATAAAATATGGATATTTTGTCACATGCACAATTGTTGATCCGGTAACAATACAAAGTATAGTGTTATTCAAAATGATGGACTCAATTTAATTCATCTTTATTTCTTGAATTATAAATTGTATATGTATAATTTATATGCCGAAAGAGAGAGGAGGTTCTGAAGATAATTATTGTTCAGTTGCATTTATTCAAAAGAAATACAAGTATCGAAACATAATTCAGATCAAAGCAACCAAAATTTTTCGTATATAGGTTTTCGCTTAGGTCAACTTTGAACAGAATATATGAAATATTAAAAAAAAATCTGAATCCTTATGCTGACTTTGTTTCCCTCTGAAATTCTTCTGATATAGGCTAAACAACACTGCATGGAAGGATAGTTAGCGAAGGAGTTTGTGAGCTCTAAGTTACTTAAAGCGATGATTTCCTTTTCATAAATAATTAAGGTAAGAAAGTAATAAATTAAAACTGGAATTAATGCTCCAAACATAAGGGAAAGTTATAACTGGAGAAAACGGAAGGAAAGATATTAAAAAGAAACTTAAAAGAAAAAACTCTGTATTAAACTCTACTTCTGCCCATTGTAAGCAAGAAATTACAAACTTAAAATCTCTAAAGAAGAAAATAGAACTTCATAATACTTTCCTTTTCTAATAAACTTCTTACTATTCTAACTTATGGAAAAAATTCTACGTATTAAATAATGCCATTTAAAATACAAGCTTATAGTATAAGTTAAAAATAATATGGTTTTTTGCCCTGCTCATCTAATGTAATGACATATTTCTAATATATGTTATCATTATTTCTCTACAGATAATCTGTGAATCTGTATTGTTTCTTTATTCTTCACAGCATAAATTTCCAACTTATAGCAAATTACTGTTATAAGTAATACAATGAAAATCAGTCTGTGCTGAAGAGCCCACTAGTTTACAACCCATCCTTTTCATATCTGTAATCAGCATTTTCATATAATGTGTTTAATAATAATATAATAATATTATTTTTAATAATTTTCGTCAGAGTTTCAGCTCAACCCATGACATAAAATGAAAATCCTAACATAATAAATTTTTAGCATTATAATTATTACACTGATATGAACATTGTCATAATATTAACTGATGCCTATTTCGTTTAATATTTTAAAACTTTCTTTTTCGTAGAAATACTTTAACATAATTTATGTTTCAGTCTTATCCATTTCAAAACTATTTTAAGAACGACTTAACAAATCCAAATGAATATGAAGAAACTCTTTTTTAAGATAAGAGAATTAAAGTATGGAGAATTTATATTTTATTTGACACGTGAAATTTATATATGGTTCTGAATTTATTTATATATGTTTTTTTTTTAATTTAAGTTAAACGATTAGCTTATCAAAACGATAACTACTTAAATTTATAAAATTAAGTGGTTTTCTAGTAACTGAACTACATCTAAGCAAAACTGGCAGTAACATATATAAATGTATACTTACTCAAAACAGAAATTCAGACATACATAAACAGTAACTGCTACATTCAAATGTATGATTATCAAACAGAAAAGTTTTATTCGAACCGAAATATGTATATATATGTAAAAATAATAAGCTGCAATGAAACAGGCAAATGTCTTAAAATTACATAACTAAGCATAAACAGTGTTTGTAATTGACATTTTTAAGCGTCGTATAGGTGTTGAAAATTAAAATAAAATTATCCCACCTAAGACTAACTATTCGTTTGCTACCAAGCCTAACCAAAAACACCTAAACACTTGCAGCGATCAAATGTATAATTTAAGATCAGATGTGCAATTTTTTTTAAAAATTAAATGTTAATCGTAAAAAAAAATAGTCCGCTTTTACTATTATAAGAAAAGCAGTAGCTCTTTTTCAGTCATACAGATTTTTTGCTTTCTTATCCACATTACATTTAAGAAATCCATGATCTATTTCAAAATCCATGAAATTTTCTTTGGCTTACAGCAAATGCAGAAATATCACACCCTACTTAAGGTAAAAATTCCTAAAAATAAAAAAAAAAAAATCGGTGTCCGAGAGAGCTAAGGCGTAGGTCTTTTCGGTCATGAGACCAGCGAATCGCAAGTTCGAATCCCGCTGAGGGTAAGATCGTGCTTGTTCCTTTTCTAACAAGCTTGGAAGAACAACCAAAGCTTCAGTAGGCTAATCACATAGTAGGATGAATTTCAAATATTCACTGGCTTTATAACACCCTCGACACAGAAAAGGTAAAAGAGGAATAGCAAAGATAGACAGAAAATTCTTATAATCCAATATTAAATTTTTTAATAATACAATGTCGGTGGCAAACTATATAACTTCTGATGGATGTAATGAACTTTCCAAGAATGTACTGAAATATTCGCGAAAAAGCCATATATTCGCTAGATTTTAAATCCAGATTTAAAAATGCTATTAAAGATGAATAGTAATAGAATGCGTAGGAATGAGAATATATACATGTTCAAAATGCTGACACAAATCGGTGAAAAATATGAAAATATTCGTAACTTTCAAATAAATTCAAATATTAAAATTTTATAATTTAAGCAAGAAATGAAAATGAGATTAAATAAATTAGTTCCTATAATCTAATCAGGTAAAAACTTAAAAAAATAATAAATAATAATAAATACTTGAATAATAATGATGAAAGTCACTTTTCAAGTTCACAGTAGTTAAATTTTGAATTCCTGATGTTCTGTTCTCAGAAGTAGTCCAATTTTTATGTGAAGATTTCACTGATGATTTCCATGATATTTTCTATGATATATTTTTTTAAATTATTATGTAGCAATGTAGCAACTTCAACAACTGAATGAAAACCACTCAATGAAACTGATGATGATTATTTATAAATATTTTCTTTAAGCACACTCAATGATGATTACTTATAAACACTTTTCTTGCACACACTCATTAATGATTTACTTATAAACACTTATTCTGAATTTTGAACTGCTTTGAGGTTGAATTTTAATTCGATTTGAAGTTTAATTTTTTTAGTTCTTGGAAAATGATGAAAAATAATAAAACGTTTTCAGGAGATGTCTTCAACTATCTTCAGTAAATTCTTTTAAATACTTTCAAACAGATTTGAAGTAACATTTTAACTTAATGTGAAGAAAGAATAATAATGAACATAAATTACTAAATATAGGGAAAGACACATCCTGAAAACGTTTTATTATTTTTCCATCATTATCTAACAACTATTTGAAAAAACTGAACTTCAAATCAATTAAAAATTCAACCTCAAAGCAGTTCAAAATTCAGGTAAAGTGTTTATAAGTAATCATCACAGACACCATCATGGAAATCATTAGTGAAATCTCCACATCAAAATTAGACAACATCTGAGAACAGAACATCAAGACTTCAAAATTTAACTACTGTGGACTTGAAAAGTTACGTTCATTATTATTAATCAATTATTTATTATTATTTATTATTTTTTTAAATTTTTAACCTCATTAAATTATAGGAAGTAATTTACTGAATCTATTTTTCATTTATAACTTATAAAAGTACTTCCATAAGTGAAATTTAAGCAGGACTTTATTTTCTCTGTTAATGACCAAACTGTTTTATTCCCCTATAAATTTCATCTAAAAATTTTAATTGTCATTCGGTTTTTAGAAATTCTATCTCCAGAAATTCTAGAAAAACAGAAAAAGATTCATTTGATCCTTTGATGGGCGACGTGTTTATACATGAAGAGAGTGAAATGTTATTTATTTAAGGAACCCCCTCCTTCTCCGTTAAAGGGGTGTAATATTTGTCTTGTAAAAGTTCAGTAGCGAATTTACAGAATGGGGGATAAAGAGCGGGGGTAATGAGGGGAGAGTGTACAGCAGTGGGGGTAGAGGAGGAGACTCACACAGGCAAACACAATAAATACTTATCAACTTATGGTAATTGTGGGCAAATAAGCGGTTTATACCACTCAGGGAAACAATAAACTCCAGCAGAGGTGGGGGTACTGCTCATTTCCCCCCATGGCTCCTTTTGTGCTACCTGTGAAAGGTTTATCCCCCTCCTCAGTGTGCCTCCAAGGCATCCCCCATCAAAAGGGCCACACAAAAGGGGTTTTTCACACTAGCCAAAACTACCCTTGACAACCGTTTATTCACTTTGTCCACTTTATCAGTTGCCGTATCAGACGCTCTCCGATGACCTACAGCAGTGGTGTCAAACTTAAATAGAAGCGAGGGTCGCTACACTGTCTATAAGGATTCCTACGGGTCGCAAATTAAAAATCATAATATGCTATAAACGAGCTGCAGTGCATATTTACTATTTGCTTCAGGTCTGTCGCAGACCACTTACGGTCGCAGGCCTCAAGTTCGATACCTCTGATCTACTGCCATTACTCAACCCCATTACTATTTTTCACTCAACTCATTATAATTCATTACTCACATGTTTCTATTGAGTGTTTAACTGGGGCAAAAAACCCAAAATTATCTGAAACTTATAGTTTTTATGCACTGTAATATGTTGGGCGAATTCTTTTAAAATTTATCTGCATCATCCAAAGGTAAATCTATCACGGGCACAATTATCGATGTCAGGAATAATTTTTTAAATAGTCAAATTTATAGAACCTCTGTTCTAGACTTTTAATAATTTGATAATCCGTAATAATATGGAAAATCTTTAACAATAATCTTGTTCTTCATTATGATTGAAAAAAAAATGTGATCGTTAACTCGACACAATTTGAAGATATTATATGTATATTTCTAATCTCTACACAGATACGTCGTATAGTTCAATTTGAAAATAAATATAGATGAAATGATGAATTTATAAGTATATACCGTTTTAAGTGGATATTATTCTAGCTATAGTTCCTCGATAATTAATGTAAAAAGAAAATATATAAAATAAATTAAGTAACTGATAACTGATTTTAAGCATCAATTTTAGAATGTAAAATATTGTCAGTTCAATTCGTTGTATTTATTTCATCATCATCAAAACTGGCAATGAAATTCTGATAACGTTTAAATCAACACGAGTAAGAAAATTTACATTACAACATTCTACAATTGATACACAAAATCAATAATCACTATTTTAATATATGTATTACTTTCTTCTTCTAACATCATTTACTAAAAAAGTATAATATATGATATGAACTATAAAGTATGATAATATATATTTTGGGAAATTTTTTAAGTTGCTTTGTAAACCAATGAAGAGACGAGGTAAAATTAAACTTTCAATTAGCAAGATCCCAAAATAAAAATTAACCGCGTTTTCCACAAGTCAATTGTAATGGTATTGCGTGTGATACTGAAACTCTTTAATCCGTTAGTTAAAATTATAGATAAAAATTAAGTCAATATTGTTAAATGTAAATATTAAAATGTAACGTTAAAGTAAAAAAAAAAAAAAAAAGGAAAGGAAAGAGAGAGAAAAAGACTGAATATTTAAGATGATAATGGAAACCAGAATTAACCTAAATGGTGAATAATAATTTCCATCTTAGGTGATTTTCAAATTTAAACGTCATTTAGTTCAATAAAGTTATTCTGAAACGATTGGATATTATTCAAACGTTGTAGACATTCCAGATGACTCACACACAGTTATCAAACTCTGATGGCTTCTTTTCCATATGGTGACAAACTCTCCAGTCGGATATGATGGCAAAAAGTGAATGTCATCCACATAAGAAGTCAACGTAAGAGCAATATCCAAGAGTTTCAGAATAACTTTATTGAACTAAATCACTTTTAAATATGAAATTTGAAATCACCATTTAGATAAAGCGTGAATATCACGAGGAATCTTTATGCAATGGAATTAATTTTATACGGTGAAAATTTGAATTTGGGGATTCATTTTCTTTCAGATTTGACATGTGCATGTGCTAAATATAACGAACGCAAACTATACGGAGTAAATTCTTTCACATTCACTGTTTTGCTATTTATTATTAGCGTTTCCAGTAGCTAAATCCAATAATTTGGAATCACTGTCAAATATATTTTGAAATAAGTAATGCTTAAATAATTCAGAAGAATAATAAATTTTTATCGTTTCTTGGAGTTACCATGTAAATGAAAGCTATTCACAGAACTTTTATGTTTACCACAATCGATGGATTTCCTTTTCTGGAAAGAAACGTCCTTCTCAGTAACCAAACATTTGTCGAATTTTATGTTTGAACATGGGCTATTTTTTTCTTCTTCACTTTGTGGTCAAATATTGACGCAGGTAAGGTACGGCACAATTTTTACTAAGCATTTTTTTTTATGTTCATAGCTTCAAAGCCTTAATTCAGTGAATAACAGATAATTAATAGCCTTCTTCTACGAAGCTTCAAATCGTAATTTAAATTAATAAGGCGCATTTTAAAAAGAAATATCTAAAGAATTGCATTTTCGTGGATTATAAAATCAATATCTTTTTTAATAGTTTTAGAAAATTATTTTCCATTACTTTTAAGTTCCATTTACTGTAAACACTTAAGCGAGTGGAATTAAACTGATAATTATTTTTCACAGAACTGAACATATAATCTGGATTCAAAATCTAGCCTTTATTTAGAGCAAACATGTCATCTATCCACATGCTCGTCGATCATTTGTTTCATTGGAATTAAATATACGTGAATAAATTGACTGATTCGTTTCGCTAGAATTAAATATACATGTGTAATTTCGTTCATCTGAGAATTTTAAAGAATCTGATTAGCAAGAAATTTTAAATTTGTAGTTTATTTCAAAGACCACAGATTTTTTAAAGTACAAGTCATTCGAGAATAAATGCATGATTTCCACAAACTTCTTTAGCATTCCACTCTGAAAGGGAATATTGCTTTCATAAAAATAAAATGAAACTACTTTCTGAAAAAGTGGCAAAGTTGCAACAACTGCTATAGTAAATCCAGAAATGGCCAAGAGTTTATTGACCGACAAGGTCAGAATGGGAATTATTATTTATTTTCCATTTCCTCAAAAGCTTCGATGATATCTCACGTCAAACGAGCTCCTGAAATACTCTTCAACCTTTACTGAAAAAAAACTGGCCTTCAAATTCGAACAGAAGAATAGATGAAATCTTATAGGAAATAAAATTTAAAAAATTATTCTGCTTTTAACAGCATACCAGGTTTTATAACTTAATGTACGGATTTTTTTTTCTATACTGTTTCATTTTATATATTCTTTCATGAATTAAAAATGATGATAATAAAAAAGTTTTTCCCATAAAGAAAGGCTGTTCCATTGAGTAGAACCTCTTATGTTAAATAAAAGTTGATGGTGTAAATGGTGCAATTCTGACGATTAAAAAAAAATTAAAGACTGTTAAAACTAAGATTTCTCTCACTTCTTTTTAAAATGTAACAAGATAAGAATTTTCTTAATTTCAAATTCAACATTTTTCCTTCATCCGTTAAATAACTAATCCAACATCTATTTCGAAACCTTAAAAAAAACACTGCTTCTCATCTTCAGTTCATTATCTATCAAGAATTTTTTTTTCTTTTAGCTATTTGATATTTAAAAAAAAATCAGATCTATTTAAATTTTCTTTTATTCTCCTTTTCTTATCTAAAATAGTAAGAAATGACGAATTTTTGTAGCCCCTTCTAAATCCTGAAAGAAATCATTTCAAATATACGGGTGCCTATATTAAATAAATGAAGAAGATACAGCTCATAATATTCGTCTGGTTTATCATTGTGAAGTTCATATCTCGTTACTATTTTCGTTAATTATTTGTTAGTTGTTTGTTAGTTTATTATCTTCTGGAGTTTGAAAAAAAAATCTCATAGTGTTAAAGTAATGAATATGATTTTCGAAGGAATAACCACCATTAGGCTTTAATAGGGTGATGTACCAGTAATTGACAGTTTAAGACATTACTGTGAAACGAAACTGTGTACGTAAATCAAATTGCATTTTGAAATGTTTCTAGTTATACCATTAAATTGTAAATATAATGCAGAATGTGCCAATCTCTAAACAATTATTATATCTTTAAAAGCTATTAATTTATTAATTTTTTTCCTAACTAATGCATGAATCACCAGTAGTTGACAGTTAATGCACCAGAAGTTGACAGGCAGTTTCACCAGTAATTGACAATATTTTAATTACATATTTTTATTATATATTTTTTACAAAAAAATTGACAACATTCAAAAGTAGCTGATGAAAACAAGCATTTTTAAGAATGTCTAAAGTATTTAACATTAACTAAAATCGTGCTTTTTAAAACTTAAGTTGTTCATATAGATCATTTATCTTTTTCCCTCTGAAATAATAAATAAAATAAGTCCACCCCCATGTAGAGTGCAAGAACCATAGAAAAAGAAGGTGTTTTCCAGTAGTGCAATATCATCGGATCTTGGCCAACAATTATTCGTAGAAAAACTTGATTTTTGACGATTATTATCTCCTACTTGCAAAATTCACCCAATTCATCATATGCTACTTCTTATCATAGTAAACAGAATACCAGTAGTAGTTTTCTTCTTGGAAGATAACTTGTCCTGGGCTATCTGTTGATCGTCTCTGTGACAAGATTCAGGACCAACAAAAAGAATCGGCGAATAGGGCCTATAAGATTTATGTCAAAGTGGGTGATCTAGAAATTGATAGTCAAGTTCCTATGATTGACACAGCTAAATCAATTATTGGAAATAAAGAAGTTACACTTAAAACCATCATGTTTCTTTTATTATTACCCTACATTCTATATCACATTAGTATATTTATGTTCGATTTTTAACACAGAAATTATCAATAATTGAAAGGTTATGTCAATTACCAGTGAGGCTACATATCTGGGTTCTAGTAGTTAACAATTGGTCATCTGAATTTCTGTTACTACTAGAAGTATTGTCCACTGATCACACAAAAAGATTCACGTAAAATTAATAACAAATATTGCATAACATTCATGAAATAAATTCAAGTAATCAAACCCTCGCGTAGTGGTTCATTACAAGGTTTTTCCGATTCTGTAAGGCATTGAACAATCAACATGTAAGTAAAGAATGATCTAAGAGGATTTTTCTCACGCCAAACCTCAGATGTTTAAATAATTGATGAAAAATAGGAAAGAAAATTGATGCTCCAACCAGCCCTAAGGACATGTAGATAGCGTTAATACTTCCATGTCCACAGTGGCGCAATTAGTTGGCACGTCTGCACGGTGAGCAGAAGGCTCCTGGTTCGAACCCAGGCTGTGGAATTTTCTTTCCTATTTTTCATCAATCAACATGTGTTTGCGACGATAATAGGGAGCAAAGTTCCTAGTTTTTTGCTGTTCTGGGAAGCATAACACTTTGTTTAATACGAGGTGGCAACACCAGTCCCTTTTCTTGCCTCGTTACTTTATTAAAAGCCTTTAAATCGTGAATTGTCAATTACTGGTACATTGTCAACTACTGGTACATAAAAGTCAACTACTGGTACCTTATATGTGGATTAATTAAATAGTACTCGAACATAAAAGTTAAACTTTTAAAGTGAATACAATTCAGAAGGAAAATAAATTTTTAGCAGTGCAAACTTTTTAGCTTATGAAGATTATTATAGTTCACATTTATTATTCAATGATTCAATCCTAAATTGCTTCTAAAAGCATTGCTTATTGAAAGATTTTATCCGCTTCAATAATACTTTGTAGAGGGTGTCCATAAATTATCTTTACAACTTTAGACTTCAATAACTATAACATTATACAAGATATCAAGAAATGGTTTTCAAAGTTGGTTTTTTGGGGGGTTTTTTTGTTTGTTTTTTTTAGGTGAAGCAGTTTTGACGAAAAATGTGGACCTCACAGAAAAAACTCAGTGCGTTGCATGGTTCATAGAGACCAAGTCAAATACTCAAGTGCAACGGAATCAAGGTCCGATTTGGTGGCCGTCTCGATCACAAGACCTCACATCACTGGACTCCTTCCTGTGAGGCTTCCTAAAGAACCAGGTGTACCGAACCAAGTTTAGAGACCTAGTGGATTTGAAGACACGCATTCTCAATGCTTTTGCAGAATGAGGAAAAAAATGTTTTCGAGTTTACTTGTCACATGATGAAAACCGTTTCTTGTTTCTATATACTGTTTTAGTTTTAAAATCTAAAACTGTAAGATAATTTATAAACACTCTACATATTAACTCTCATAATAAAACTTTAACGTTATTAAATCGTATACTGCTGAATTACAATAGTTTGGTTATTAAATCTTAAGTTATTAATTGGATCGATTCGTTTTTGTATTTATTACGATCGGTTTAGATCTTTTCAGGAAATTAAAGGCATAAGCATGTATGTTTTAAATGTTATCAATGTATGCTATCTGTATACCATCAGAAAATATTATAATTTAATCTTAAGTGTGCACTATCTTTACATTTAAACCAACTATGTTTCAGAATGATGTCTGAAATATTTACATCCTTCTTTCTGTAGCAAACTCAGTTCCTAAATATATAGTCCTATCACAGAGACTCCGTAGTTATGACGTCGTTTGGTTCAAGTAATAGTAAAAGAGAGTCTCTTTTACTATTATGGTATAAGTTATAATAAAGTCACAAGCAATAAATTAATAAATTTGCGTTTGATCTAATTTATTAAGTGTTTACGTTCAGCTTATTATCACTCTTTTTTAAAAATTTAACTTCACTATGTCCCCCCTCCCCAATATACTGAAATATGTAAAATAATTTAAAATTTAACAGTTATAAAATAAATAGTTACAATAAAGTTCCTAATTTTCATTTATATAATAATGATTGACAATATGAAACTGCAATAACGGTAGGTATAGTCAACCAAAGGAAATAATCCACACGAGTTTAATGCTTAATATTACATTTCATGCTAATGTGTTGTTTTAATAGCTTTTTTAATTATAATTATTTAAATTTAATAATCTTAATAATGTTAAATCTAAATGTAATATTAAATTATTAAAAATAAATTAATATTGGAACCGTAAAACTTAGAGTAAAATTCAAGTGTGGATTATTTCCCTTTGATGACTGTACCAAGTTCCTTTACAGCTTCTTCAACTGAAGTTTCTTCTACTTATTCCTTGTATCTACATGGATTTCTACTCCTTATACCCTCTTAGTTCTTTCTTTCACTTTGTGAATTGAAATCAATGTATAAAATCTCCTCCAAAATAATTAAAACTATACATAATTTTCCTTAACTAAAACGACATTAATAGTTTATTTTATTATAAAAAATTATTACGCTGTATTTGCTATTATTTATTTATTTATTTATTTATTGATAATATTTTTCTATTTTTCCCCTTCCTATACTTTTTCTAAGACAACATAAAAATAAAGTTATCAATGACATTACATCAGAATGTATAAAATCCCTTAAACTTTTTTTTATAAATTTATACAATTCTAAATCTCATCTTTTCTCCTATACTCAATTTATCAAAGAATAACTGCTCTGTGGCGATCAAAACAATGTGTCCATTCGAATAGTGTAGTCATTTAACGATAAATACGCTTCAAAGTTATTATTCAATCACAGCACAATGGTTTGCAGTTATCCAATGGATTGATTTAAACCTTAATTTGTAATTAAATGAACAAATTTTTCTATCTGTCTATCTATCGAGAAAGATTATTCAATTTCGACACGCGTAAACGCACAAAACTATGATATATAAGTTCGTAAAGTTATTTTTAGTAGTAAATCTGACTTCTAGGAATTACAGCTTTATTGGAAATAAGCAGTGTTATGTAAATTATAAGTACATATTTTGTTCTTCTTTAATGTTTATATGAAACAATGTCTAAGGTATTATCATGTCATTTTTAAAGTTAATTTTTCAAACACATTTTTGAAAAGAAAATCTTATTATAGTAAAAAATATCATTAAATATGTAGATCGTACTCTTCTAGTATCAGGTAATGCTAATGTCAATTCATTCTTAAAAGCTCTTTCTTCCAATCTAAGCTTGAGGCAAATAAAAAAAAATCAAACAAATATTTGCATAGCCTATTCTAATTACTTTTTTGTAGACGACTACCAATGAAATAAATACAGAATAAATAAGATCTTAATATGTTATTTCCATTAATTCTTTGCGCTTTGTTGAATTTTCTTCTTCCCCATTGTAATCTTTGGGCTACATGTATTAGCTTTATTTATCTTTCACATGAATTATTATTATTATTATTATTATTATTATTATTATTATTATTATTATTATAAATTATAATCATTATTACTACATGTATTTAGATTAATCATCAGTCAAAAATTAAAAAAAAAACATTGGAAAGGGTCACCAGTCCAATAAAGATCAAAAAAAAAAATTAAAAACACTGCAAATCACCATAAAAAGCATTACAACCAAAAAATTCTCAACTTATAAATTCATAGCAATATTTCTTTTAAAGGAGACTTAAATCTTGTTAAAGATATTAAGTCTCTAACACGAACTAGAAGGCATAACCTTTGGCAAAGACAGTCGGAGGATTCGAATTTTCGGAAGCACAAGTTTTCTAGGATCCTTGCATCCTAGGAAAACATATTCGATTATTTACTTATCAAATGTCATTATACCCGTAAATGAATGGCTGAAAATACAAATAGACCAAGTTCATTTTCAATAAATTGTGGATAAATACCAATTGTGGACCAAACCAAATTTTAGGACAGAAAAATATATTTTCGAGGCACAAAAACATGCACCTCTTTATGTAAATCACGATTCCTCATTTTTTTAATAAAATAATAGCTTAAACTCTAAATTACTATGAATGTCAAAAAAGTGACTTAGTCTAATTGTATTTTCAGCCATCCAAATATTCTAAACAATGTTAATAACTAACATTAGAATATTCCTCTATTCAAAATCAACAATTTTAGAGGAAAATTCAGTATTAATACGTATTGATTAATTTAATTGATTAATTAAAAATTCAAGTGATACTATTTTGCAAATAAATAAATAAAACATTTCTTTTATATATGCAGTTAATAATTGAAATAGCCTAACTGTATAATTTAAATCAATAATACCAGATTTGAAAAAGGGTGTAATATTTTACCCCAAAAAAATTTGAACATATGTTAATATCATCCCGTTTCTAAACTGTTTATTCTCTAAACGTCTGTGCCATCTAAATCATTTAAACAGTTAAGAAGTCATTTACAGTTTTAGATTTTTAAATAAACTCATTTCAATCCGAATTGTGCCTAATTTTAGCTTTAAAACATCTCTAACAGACTTAGGTGAACGAAATGCATGCCTGCTAATGAGAAGGGAAGTTATATAAAGTCTAATAGCACCTGTTTTTCTTAGTCAAATTATACGGTGTCTTTCTACCAGCACTCGTAGCACCTGTTGAGTAATAAACTAGAACTATTTTTAATTTTACAAAAGCATTATAACTTATAATTTGGGTAATATTTATTCAGGACCCAGATTATAGGCTATGATGCTTTTGTAAAAATAAAAACATAATAAAAATATTACAGGTTGGATATAAATTGCAGTCAGGTTAGAGTTAAATTAAATCGTTTAAGAGTGTCGAGTTATTAGATTAATTTGGGTTCATTTATTTTGAGATTTGTTTCTTCGCTAACACATGTGAATACATAACTTAGGTCATTAAAGAAGAGACTTTGACCTTTGAATTTGTTTGATGCAAATATGTTGGATTTAGCGAATTTTTTTTTCGCCAGAAACTGAATAAAATTCTTAGATTTAATCTTCTTCTCTATTTCAGTGTTTTCTCTTCTATATGATTAATTTGAGTTTTCTAAGTCTCTGAAAAATTACACACGATTACTATTAAAAGTTGAGAAACATTACGGACCTTAAAATGTGCATCCGATGATGGTTCTAAACAATTGCTCCTGTTAATATTAACTTAATATAAAAATGAACATTCAGGTTGAAGTCTGATTTTATTTCTTTATCTTAATTTAGAAGTAATTTGTTATGTTAATTGTAACCAAATATTATGATAATGTCCAATGGCCCTTGGAACTACTAAAGCCTAATAAGTAAATATGAAATTCGGTGAACAGATTTTTTTTTATTCAAAAAATTATATTTTCCAAAAATTAGATTTTTTCCTTCTAATTTAATATATAACCAAATTTATAAGTTTTGAAAATGACCACGAACTCATAAGGCCCCGTTTTACCGTACTCTTAGTAAGTAGTGTTTATGCCAAGATCTTTGCAGTTGCATATTCATGTCTGATAGATCTAGCAGATAGTTCTTGATCAGGAAGCAATTGAAAGAGGCAGTATTATCATCATCATCACCATTATCATCTCGAAAGCAATCATCATATAGTCTGCAACGCTTAAGATCTGTCATTTGCTAAAATAAATTCCACTGGTTAGATATTATAAAATAAACAAAAGTTCTCTCCTTAATGAGAAGATGTTCTATGTCAAATTAAGCTATAGGAGATAGGTACATCCAATACAAGAAATACATTTCTACATAGCCACCCGACAAACGAAGACTATCCATTTGGTGCTGCTGCACCGTGAGGCTCAAGGAAGGATTTCCGTGTTGGTGGCGATCCCGTACACATACACATATACACAAACACACCACACGCACGCACACGCACGCACACACAGACACACACACACACACACACACACACACACACACACACACACACACACACATTCGCGCAAAACTTTTGATTACATGGCAGAAAACATCTGGGCACGGTGAGAATAAAAAGAAGATTTGAAATTCAAATAAGATGCCCCTTAAGAAAAGAGAGAGGAATCAAACACCTGACAGACAGATTATGTAAAGGGAAACGATGATACACAATGATTTCTCCAGACCCTCGCATTAAATAAATACCTTGAAATGTTTTAATACACAACTTAAATCTTTTAAGGAAACGTGCTTCTTCAACTATAACTCGTTCTTTAAGAAACAAAAGCTTAGAAACTATGCTAGATGGAAACGGTAATATTCTAAAAGCAATCAAGGGTTGTTCTTGAAGCTTATGATCTGTCAATAGATTTTTTTCGGAGTTTCTTTTAATCCATTTGTAACTTAACAAAAACAGACATTGGTTCTAAGCTTAAATGGAGGTAAAAACAATTGCTATTATAAGCTTCAATTTTATAACGAATGTAATAAAACCATTTCAAATGTTTCCAAAATGCATTTGTAGGGGAAATATACTTAAAATTTTGTAAAATACGATTGGTAATAAGATTTCATACATTTTAGAAAATCCAATGGTTATGAAATATCTATTAAAGTATTTCACATTTTCTTCTTCAAACAAAGTGTTTATTTTCAGTTTAATCTTAACTTTTGCATTCATCGCCTCAAGTTAGTACCCATTATCCCCTCGTTGATAAAAAGCTATTTAAGAATCAAAAAATTTCCTATGAAAAACGTTAAAAAAAGTAGGTTTTCATATTGGTTAATCTTTGTACTCGCCACCTTCTTTTCATTTTAAAAATTATATTCAACAAACTATTTTTAAAAATTCTGTAAAAAAAAAAATGAATTCAGTCCACATCGAGTCACGCGAATTTCTCATGAAGCTAAATGTCTCAGTGAAAACGAATTCACAGAAATCAGCTGGAAAATAAATAACCATAGCACATTTCATAAAAATATTGTTAACAGGTAAGACTAATCCATCTCTGATTCCTCATCCTAGACATGTTTTCATAATCCTTTTTGTTTTTTATAAATAAGGGTTCATTTTCAAACCCTTATACAAATAGTCCATTCTTCGGGAGCAATGTTTTTTTAAACCCTAATTTATACATTTTATGGTCATGTATTTTTCATGCACATTAATACGTAAAAAGGTTATTTTTAGTACATCTTTGGTTAAATATTTAATCATTAACAAACCAGAGACGTAATCGCTTCAATAAAGGAGATAAACAATTGTTAATGGCTTTGCTAAAGATTAATCTCAATTTAATTGCTTTCACATATAGAAATTTATTGCTTCACATATTCAGTATTAATATGCTATTTCAAAAATACGAAAATATTAGATTAGTAAAAAAATATTATAAACGCAACAATAAAAGGGTGAAATTAATGAGAAAAAAAATTTTAAGATCACAAATCATAAAACTTGTCTTAAAATTCAGCAGTGATTACTATAAGCCCTATTGGGTCTAAATGCCAAAAATTCGTAAATGGAGATTTTTTTCGAAATAAGGATCTATGTGCCTTGCGTAATGAATAGCTAAAGGATCTATGTGCCATCCTTTTCTGTATATAAAGGACCAGTCTTATACCAGAATTATGTTATGTCACTTATTCGATATTTTCAATAAAACCACAAAGTTAACTGTATTTTCTTGAATATCTGAAATAAAAAAATTGGCACTTAGACCCAATAGGACTTGTAGTCTTCAATTATAATTCTGATTTAAGAGCATATTTGCAATAAAAATTCTTAAGATATACCACGAAAACAAGGTCCACCAATTCTAGGTTTGTTTTGTTTTTTATTGATAACACAAGTTGAGAGTTTGATGTAAAACTGGCTTTATCCTTGATTTTATCATTTGGTGAGGATATAATTAATCTTCGTTATATTTGTCATCCTTGTTGAAAATTTAAGTATTCATCGGATTTATCATTTTGAGCTGTAGTTGTTTCGGATGACGCTTTTAGAAAATGAAATTAACCTCTATTTGTTAAGTAAAAAAAAAAAAATCAACATTGTTCAACGTTTTGGAAGAGAGTTTGATGGGCTTGGTATAAGACGTGTCTTCGAAATTTATATTGTTAAAAGAAACCGTAGATGAACTTTATTTCATATGTAAATTTTGAAGTTTTTAAACCATCCAGTGAGATCACTTTTTAGTGAAGTATATTAGTGACTATTTATCTAACTTGATCCGTCATCTAATGGACTATTTAAGATAGGTTTTATGATTTTAGAATATTAAAACTTTTATTCATTAATTCCACTTTCGTTTTATTCAATACAGTAGTAATTCCTACTTATTTATTAAGATCTGATCGCTATTAGTTCAATTGAATTTTATCGTTTGTGTGAATATTGCCAAAAGAGTATAACACAATTCTGTGTTAATGCAATCTTTTCACTATCCGGCTGTAATTTTTTTATAAGTCTACTAGCAGTTAAAGTGATTATTACCATGAACTTATTTCATATTATCCACTTCAAAATGATGAAATCAACTGTTTGCATCAAGGGTAATCTTGGAAGAGTCAATGTCTCATTAAGGTAGTAAATGAGAAAATAATTTGCATCTTTAGATGACCGGTTCTCATAAATTAGATTTACAGTGTATTACTAATATCAACTGATGAAAAATATTTCAAAAGTCGATGCTAAAATAGTAATAAAACAGTAAGTGGATGTACTAGATAAATCTTGGGCAGTCGCCTTTGGAAACCATGCTGAGATGCAATCTCGAGAATTATTCAGATCATACGAGTTCTTATTTGCTTAACAACAGATTTTAAGCCTCGGGTACCTTGGTGGGACCCAAAGAGGTAAGGAAGGAAGGAAGGAAAGGAGGAAGGAGGGAGGGTTGAAAGTTTAAAGATTCATCGAGGATTCACTCTGGGTGAATTCGTGACTGCGTTCGAGAACGTAGGCAAAAGAGCGTTCACTTCAGTCTGCATACATTTCTCTCTGCCAACGAAAATACTGTAGACAAGGAATATCGTAAAAAAAAATATTATCAGCACTAAAATTAATTTTCTTTGAACAAAAGAGAAATTTCCGATAATTCCGGTTCTTAGAAGTAAGCTTAATTACGAGGCCCTAATATAAAAAAAGTCTTCCTTAGTTTCATCTGAGGCTCAATCTTTTCATTAATGTTTTAACGGCAACGAATTTTAATTAAACTCCAGGGCTATGAAAATTCTTAATTTGCTCGACGCATAATTAAATTAGAGATATTTTTCTTCCTAGTAATTTTTATATTAGAGAATATTCATCCTTTATAAAATTTCATCCAATTTTTTATAGAAAGTGTTATAATAGAAAATTCTCATAGTACATAAAAAAATTTGCCACGATTTCTTTTTGCAGATATTTTATTTAAAGAATTTATGCAAAAATCGTTTAAACTTTTAAATAGATCCTCAAAAATTTCACAAGATAAACACGACTCGACTATTTTCTAAGACCACGCCCAGTAATTTTTCTCTGAATGTGATGTACAGTAATTTCACTTATTACCATATTAATGTAGAAGGTATTTTTTAATGGAAAAATGCATATTTATTGATTTAAACCTAAAAGCACATAATTTAAATTCTGAATCCTAAAATGAGTTTTCCTTTCGTGAATGACCTTTTTAGAAATTTCGTATAGGTTTCTAAATCGAATTCTTAATTTGTTTATTAAATAAATTAAGTATGCATTGCACAGATATTTAATTTCTGAAGTCTGTCTTTTCGTATAGTTATTTTAAATGGACAGATAGTTTGAAATGTTTCCTACATTACGCTAAACTATAGAATGAAATTGTTGGTCTTATATTAACATTATATTAACTCTGAAAGTATATTCATAAATTTCTCGTAAATTGAAGCTTAAAAGTTTTTTAAATATTTGCAATACATATTCTTTCAGTATTTTGGTTAGGACCAAATGAAGGTTTTTCGTACATTTATTTTTTTAATCTTTACATAAAAAGTGAAAAGGCAGAGAAAGCAATTTTACGTTCGATACAGTTTCAACTGTATAAGAATTAAGCTCCAATCAAATTTTAATGGGTTTTAAATTAAGAGGAAAATCAAATTCGTTCAATAAGCAGTGTTCGCTTCTCATTCCATTTTACTTTCGTATCAATTAAGCAGGGATTGGTAAATGCACTTAAATTATCATATTTGAAAAACAGAAAGAGGGCTTTATTAAATAGGATATTCGAATATAATCACCCACCAAATATTGTGATCGATTCTTCCAGCATTAATCAAATGGTTTTACATATCAATCTGTCGTGGAGGTCTATCGGTCAGCATGGCATTTCATTAGTTGACCATCTTTTACAGCTGCTGTTACTAAGTAAGGTTCCTCTCTAAGTGTAACGCGAATATTTTTAATTATTTATAATTTGAAAATTTAATTTAAGGTACATAGATATTTCATTTTCATTTTTGGAAAAATTTCAAAATAATACTGAGCCTTATTATTTATAAAAAATGTCAAGAAAAAAAACTTATACTTTTCTAAAAGGAAGAAAGTGTAGAAACATTTTCCAAATTTATGGATATATTGAAATAGTAATTTTCCTATGTATCTTTTTTATTATAAGAAAAAGAAAATTAAATTTAATACCATGTGGGAAGCCCTGTAAATGTTATATTAACTCGCCGTTAGATGGCAGCACTTTCAAGTCTCCGTCCTCGCTCCAATCAATTGCCCCCCCCCCCCCCTGTTCTTCCGGAGAGAGGGGAAAAAAATAAAAATCTAGAAATAAAATAAAAGATTTCCTTTTCATGTAATTTTAATTAACAAAAATATTCATACACTATTTTAAGAATTTACTGACACAAAGAAAAGATTCCGTTGTGTATTTTAACCGAAACGTGAGTAATTTACTCAAATTTAATTTACCTATACAAAATTTGATTAATCATATACTTTCAGAAGACGCTTAAAGAGTCCTATAAATATGAACGTTCAAATTTTTTAAATAATTTTATTTAGCGCCGTGTATCAGTGATATTTTATTGAATCCGAAACTGAGAGAAGTGTATCTGAACAGACTGCCTAAAAACAAGTATTCTGTGAATTTTTAAATAATATTAATATTTAAATACCAGGAAGGAACATATTCAGTTTACTATTACATGAAGAAAACAGAAGGTCATAAATTTTATATAAAAATTATTCTTAAAAATTTTCGTGAATAAAAAAAAAAGTTTATTGTTCCATTAAATATATCTTTAAATTCAATTAACACTTTATTTAACAGTTTTTTTTTATTTTTTCCTTAGAATACGAGGTAATTATGAAGACCACATATAGTTTTGCCTTCAACATCGAGAATTTCTTGACGAGAGACTGAAGCTATGAGCCATCAGGCGGCGCAAACCGAAAACGCTCGATGACGAATATGAAAAAGGCTCCGATCACGAACGGGGGGAAATCCTCGATGCGAAGAAGAAAATTTTTTTAAGCTTTAATTAATAATGTATTAAATTTTAAACAAAAAAAACCCAATGAAAATCTATGGAAGAAATTGGCTAGAATGAAACTTGCCAGTGACAAGACCTGTAGAGGCCTTGCAAGATAAACAGAAATGCTTATTGTGGAAGAAGGCTGACAGTTCTGTTGGAAAAATGACAAAGAACAGATACACGTCTTGTAAAAAGTTCTGCGGTGGATATCGTGGCTGTTCCAAGGTTCCAGAATAGAATTATATAGATTGATGTCTTCCTTAAGCAGTTTCTTGTTGGGATATTATATTTCATGATGTAATTTTCACTCATTTGTACATGCCATTTGTTTGCTGTTTAAATTTTTATTAAGTAAATTTACCAAAAGTAAAATATACGGTTATAAATTTCTAATACATTGAATGTTGTTGTTAATTACAACATAACTATTTATTTATGCAAAACTTTTTTCTTTTTTTTTTGTAATAAATATAGAATTAGCGCGTTAACAAGCTTGACGACAGCATTTCTCTTAGAATGAATACATTATTTGAATTTGAATTTAGTTGATTTGAAACCAGTTAATAACACATGAATACTACGAAAAGAGAGATTTATAAATCTAAATGAGTACACTTTTATCAAATGATTATGCTGGCAACTCTTCGAATTATATCCTCTTTCTTCAACTTCAAAATAACAAATTGAAAGCCTTCGTTAATTAAGGAGTCCTATTATGCCGAGCTCAAACTAAACGAGAAAAAAGAATTGCAGTAATTTTTTTATGAATTTTTCGAGATGATAGAAGCCAAGCAGTCTCTGTTTCGCTTCATTTGTACAATACAAGGCAAAAGAGTATCTATCCTCAATAAGACTAGCAACTTAAAAAATAAACCTCAAAAATGATTTTGGGATTCAACTAAATAAAAAATTGAGATTGTTTCAACTGCGGAACAAAATCTAAGCCACAGTTTCAGGAAATAAACTTTCCTTTAGGCTTTCCTTTGCGGGTTTTTAATAAAAATTGAGGTTTTACAAACGAAATTCAAGGAATTTAATTCAAATTTTAACTACACTTATAGCTTTACTACTAATTTCAATGGCAATTTTCGAATCGTCACATTTTTCTCAACAACTTCACGAAATTTGTATGCAAGCGAGAAAATCTTTATATGATTAAAAAGAGTTTGATATAATCATTTAAAACCTTTAATATAATCATTTAAAAACTGTTTGGTAAATTATTATTATTTTTCATAAAAACTATTGAAAAATTAATTTTCAATAAACTGTAAAGTGGAAAAGGCTTTTGCCTTAAAGATCTTGGATTACTATAAAGGTTGAGAAAATATCATATGGCGTTTCATTACTACCATAAAATTGTTAATGGGTTTACATTCAACAATGTTGCACCCGATGCTACCTCATTGTGCATTATTGTATTTATACAATTTTAAGAATTCTTCATTCTAGAATATATTTCTCGTTTACATTTTCGAGTCTTAAATTAGGGTTTGTATAAAATCGATGGTTTAAGACAAAGCTTGTAACCATTCGCTACAAATACGCCATCTATCGGCAAACTTTAATATTTCACGTAATCTACAAATATTTCGCTCTATCTGGTAATATTGCTATTATCATGAACGACATTGAGAAATTGATAGTTGAATCAGAACTAGGAGTTAATGACCTTACAGTACCTTAAAGTTGTGATAAAACAGCAGACAATTAATATTAAACAAATTTGTTTCTCAATTTTGGTTTAAAAATTAAAACATGATAAAATGAAAGGGATTTAAATGGATAAATGGATATATAATTAGATAATTTGAGTACAGGAAAATTACTGATTGGGAAAAAGCAGTGACACTGGACGCCATTGCAATGACGCAAGATAAAAATAAAATTCTAATTACTAATGGTCATATTCATCAACTCGGTTGTGCGAGCTGGGCAACCCAGAGTTAAACCGTAACATGCGACTCTCGTCCACTGGAGAAATGTTCAAATTTCATTTCTCGTCCTACTCTAATCCTAATCCTAACTCTCAGATTAACCCGAGGTGGAGAATATCGGCATTAATGTCACTGGCACAATTTAGAAAACCTCTTATTTATAAAAATCTAAAAAAAAAGAATAACCAAAACTTAATATAGGAACTGGAAAATTCAGTCAATGTAATATCATTTTTAATTAAAAAAAAAGCGCTAATTTTCATTGTTGGAAGAAAAAGAAACAGTTCATTAAATTTAAAAAAAAATACACAGAATTCTTATTTCCAATAAGTAAATTCGACGATAAAAGTCTATTTTGAATTGTCCTGAACCTAACCTAACCTAACCTAACCTAATCTATATACAGCACAGCTTTTGCCCTCCACATAAAGATACTGTATGTGGTATTGATTAATTCTTGCATGGATTGTTCAACTATGATTTTAGTTTTTCTTTATTTTCATTACGTACCGTTTCTTCAGAATTTTAATTTTATTCTTTGTTATAGAAATAAATTACCATTCATGCGTTATAGGCAAAACTTCCTCCTCTGTGGACATTTCTGATCTTTGCATGCTTCCATCTAGTGCTAGATATAATAGTAATCGGTATCCCTCATTTCCAATAGAATACTCAATTCACAAGAAAGACTTACGAATCAATGAGAATTTTGCTTAATTACTCAGAGCATCCTACGTACAACTGGAAATTGTATGCAGATCTGAAAGTAATGGGTATATTATTGGTAGGAAACAAGAAAGAACATTATATCTTCGTAAAGAGTGGCATAAGCGAAACACCTATATTCCAAAAAAATATGCGTCACATTAAATCCTCAAGTTGTACATTCCCAATCCCTGCATATTAAAATGTTGCTAATGAAATGTACTGGACATACTGGATGACAAATAACCCAAGATCAGCAAGGCAAAAACTTAAGAGGGGGGTCTTTACTGCTTCTCGAATGCAAGAAATTATGCAGGATACAGATTTTCTCATCTCGTTAAATGATACTGAAGAAGATGGATGCCTTCAAGTCAGTGCGTGTAAACATTCTAGGAAATCACAAAGCTGATGATTATACAGAGATTGTAAATGAAATGATGTTTCTAAAGTATGAATTATGATATGTCATCAAAATTACATTTCCTTGGTTGCCATCTAGATTTTTTCCCTCAGAACTTGGGGAATAAGGGATGAACATGGCAAAAGTCCACCAGGACATTTTCGAGTAATGGAGAGCGATTTGTGGAAGGCGGAACGGCAGAGTATTGTTGATCCTTGATAACAGAAAACTCTGAAAATGAACGCAAAAGAGATCAGAAAGGTCATTCTATAATGACTCATATCTTTTTTTAAGGTTCGAAAATTATGCATTTTTCATAGATTAAATAGAATCTCTGAGTTTTTTTTAGAATGATATGTGGTAGAGAATTTCTATTTTCAGATCGTTATTTTCCATATCGTTGACAACCAAAATCACTTGATTTAATTCAGAGGCAGAAGTTTATATTTGGTGTACAGTGTAATTACAAGAAACGAAGTCTTCGGACAACGGGATTTGTTTGAACTTTTTTGAAACAGACGGGCTTCAGTATATGAAACATACACTTCGGATGACCTGCTAAATCATGCAAGTGGAATGCATTAATTTTATTTAATTAAAGTTCTTCAATATTCAGTAAAAATATGGGAATACCATATAGAAGGTCAAAGAAACATTTATTATCAAGGACAATAACCTAAGAGGCTGTTAAACCTACAAAAAAGACACAGAACTAATCTTAATAATTGCTGAAAACACAGGGCGGTTGAGGTTGACAAAATCGCAATGGGTTTGGCAGTATGATGATCGAGAAGTCACGGACTTGACAATGGAAATATGGCGGATCACCACATTAAAGGCTGACGTCTGCCCTATCACAATTTCTTCTACAAAGAAAAACGGGCAATAAAATTTGATTTTGAAATTGCGGGCAATTCAAACAAAACTTAACGACATGCTTGTTTTTAAGATGCTAATAAAACAGCTGCAAGAAATTCACGAAACCTTGCAATCATTCGCAAATACTCCGTCTATCTGTTGTTCGCATAAAATGTGAAACTACTGTTAAAATTTACGCGTAACTTGTCTTATAACCTATTCAAATAGATTGAAATTTCAATTTTTTATTGAAATTTAAGACAACTGATTTCAATTTAATTAAACGCCGAACAAAATAACAAATGCTTAAAGGACGTTACAGGATTATTCATAAGTCCCTGAAACATTTCAAAAATTCATAATAAGCAACACATCTTAGTAAATCTTACACCAACAAAGAGGAAAAATCTCCAAGTTTTTTAAAAAAACCACACGCGCATAGTGGTCGTGTTCGCCATTTTAGTAATAGCAAAAATGCCGTTGAGGATTTAACCATCCCGGTCCTCGGAATTAACCTGTGTGGCTTCATCTTGTGGGGAGTTCGTTAAGATACTGTCTTTATGCCTTCATTCCCCGGTAACCTCAGGATTTTCTCAACCTTATCACCGCTGATGTGGATCTGGTAGACCATGATATGTTGACAAGTATAGGATTAAAATGGATGTCTGCGGTATCGCCAAAAGTAAAGACACTGAGCATCTGTGATATATCTTAAGAAAACTTGGAGAGTTTTCCTCTATAATCAAATTTATTATTCAATGTATAGTTTATTTGTAATGAATTTTTAAAATGTTTCATGAACTTATGAATAACCTTGTAGAATTTAATAATTCACGAAAAAGGAAAGAAATTACACATACCTTTACACGTACAAGGTAAAAAAAATTGCATAGCCTTTACCTAACCTGACTACAACTTCATTCAACATTTGCCTGACCATAAGATTTACTTTAACATTTTAAGATTGCAACTTTTCAAGTTTTCTCTTACACTTTCTAATTAATGAACAAAGTATTAGGGGAGATATTCTTATAAATTAAGGCCAATTTTCTTATGCAGAAATTTCTTCTTCTAGAAAGCTTAATTTTTCTTCATATAAAAATTTTTATACCCAAACAAACATTAAACAGAATTATATTGATTAATACACAAAGCTTATTCAGAAAGAGAGCAAAGGAAATAATACAATGAAATAAAATGGGCTCTATAGATTAATGAAAGAAAATGATACTGGAGAAAAGTGACACAATAAATGAAAAGGACGAAAGGAGAGAAGAAAGAAATGAGAAATATATATATATATTAAAATAAAAAAGTGCGCTTAAATGTGTGTGTGTGTGTATGTGTGTGTGTATGTGAAAAAGATGA
>JAHWFO010008480.1:2228687-2241109 GCA_023313115.1 Rhysida immarginata
TTATTCTGAAAAAGCGTGTATAACTGTAAGCAATGACAGAGTTGACCAGAATGAACATTTTATTTTAATACAATGTGGGTCTGAATTTGAACGCCGAGATATGAACAGAAATAAAAATGCCACCACCAAGATCAACAAGTTAATAACTCAGGTTCTGCAACGCCTAGAATAATGAATTTTGGAGGAATAATAGGGTAGATAAAAATTTATACAAGTGTAAATGGACGACGTTTCCCAAATTTAAGGATATGTAGAGGATGAAACTCTGAGCAAAAAAGTCTAGTCGCATTTTTCGATCCGAGGTTCCGTTAAAAAGTTATAGTGCTAAGTTAAAAATTGCTCAGCGTCTGTACCAAGATAGATTTCCGGAAGAGATGTCACGAAACTTTAAAGCGCTATAACTTTGTAATGGAGCCACAGATCGAAAAACGCGACTAGACTTTTTTGCTCAGAGTTTCATCCTCTACATATCCTTAAATTTGTGAAACGTCGTCCATTTACACCCTGTATATACCGTTACATACCGTTAAAATTTGATCGTATTCCAACTTTAACGGTATACAGAGTTTTTTGTACCCTATTATTTCTCCAAAATTCATTATTCTAGGCTTTGCAGACCTGAGTTATTAACTTGTTGATCTTGGTGGCGGCATTTTTATTTCTGTTCATATCTCAGTTAGCGTTCAAATTTGGACCCACATTGTATTAAAAGAAAATGTTCATTCTGGTCACCTCTGTCGTTGCTTACAGTTATACACACTTTTTTCAGAATCGCCCTGTATAGTATTTGCACCATAAGACGTCTTTATAAAATTTTACAACTGCGGAACAACCATAAACAGGACTGAAATCCCCGATACGACAGTCTCCAGTTCTGTTGGAAAAAGTGGCAAAGCAGAAATTCTTCTAGAGTGGAGCTGGGGAGGGGGGGGGGGGAACTTTCATTTCGGAGGAAGGCTTGCTATAAGAGCAGATAGCGTTTTCAATTTTCTTTCTTTATATAAAATTTCACGCTGCCTCCAAGATCTGATCAATCAAAATACTGTAAAAAGAAAACTATTTCACACACAGTTTCCTCTTCGCAATTTTCGACCCGTGAGGAAGAGTCACCCTCATGACTGGAAGTCCCTTTTCATGGTTGGAAAGCATTCTCGGTCGGCTCCAAATAAAAAGCCATATACCCGAAACACATTAAAACCATTTATCTCAGAGAAAGCCACGAGGGATACCCCTTGACGTACGGATATTGAAATATTTGATCCTTCTTCTCCTGGAGTTTTTCTTAAAATCTCCACCAATAGTTCCATCACAAACTACTTAAAGAAAAGTCGAAAAATATTGATTACTTATGAAAAAATGGTTCTCATTACAATTGGATTTAAGCATAGTATGAATGGTTAATACTTGGTAAATTTCTTCATAGTTGAAATGAGATGGCGAAGAATGTTTTGAAATATTTTAAAATTGATTCATTAAGTACAACTGAATCTCATCTCCTTATCCTCAATAAAAGCGAGATTACGATGAGACACTGTAATCGTGTCCTTGTTGTCATTACTGTCTCAATACAATATAATTAGAAACCATGAACAATTTGATTAGGTTTGTAAAATTGTTGTTATTATAGTTGTTTTGGAAAAATCAAACTCGGATCAAGTCTTAGAGGCGGTCCCAAGAGAGAGCCAGCTCAAATACAGGGAAGGGAAAAATTGCATGTGTTTAGAATTGTTGCTTTCCGTAAGGTTTTGTATAAGTGTGAGTTTAAGTTCAGTGTTGACAGACTGTTGTGCAATGAGTATGGAATAACCCCAGCGGCAGAAAGAATGATATGAACAATGTGTACTCTGGTAACTCCCCAAAGGCGTTTTATTTCGTGTCCAAGATCTGTATATTTAGTCTATGTATACCTTTTATAAATTTTGTGTATTGAGTATGGAAATATCAATTTTGTAGGTTGCTTTGTTTTGCTTATCTACGAGTGTAATGTCTGGTCTGTTATGAGGGATAGTTTTGTCAATTATAGCTCTGTCAAAATATAATTTGTGTGTGTTATTCTCTAAGACAGTGTCTGGACTATTTTATAATATGTACTGTTTATGTCCCTAAGCTTATGTATCTTACTGTTAGTTTGATGTTGATATATGATGTTGGCTACCTGGTTAAATAGTCTGTGTAAATCAGAGACTTTCAATAGAGAGACATGCCATTTCATTATTTTCCCATAGAAAAAATGTAATATACTGTTAATAGGCGCCCTCTGAACATTTTCAATGAAACACTCAGGCCATCCATGAATGACGCAAGTAGTAACATTGAGGCAAGGCATTATTGACGTCACAGTAAAAACCTGGGCGTGTTCAGTTAAATTTCCGATTTCAATTTAACTGGATACGCCGAGTAAAAACTTTCGTTGTACAAAGTTTTTTTCAGTTTAACATTTTTTTTTACTTATGCTTTTAATTTTAAAATTATTTTATGGACATCTTATATTTAAACAGAAACAGCAAAAAACATTTTAACTTTCAAGCAATTTTATTTTGTGTTGAAAATAATTTTCACAAAAGTACAAACTCATCTATTCCTGTTAAAACTTAAATTGCAAAATAGATTTTATAAATATTGCTTTATGTGCATTTATCATGCAAAAATATCCACATAATTTCTAATGTGTATTTTATAATTCCCATTATCAGAATCTAAAGATGATAAAATTGAACTTGTACAAATGAAATATACAAATGCCAATGAATCTCACATGTACAAATTTATAAAAGACAAACAATCGATCAGGAAGAAGTACGAACAGTGAAAATGTAATCACTACAGAAATCTCGAATAACAACTATAGATAATTATAACACTGTTATATAAACTTTGCTTGCATTTCAGTTAATTTCCGGGTCGCAGAATTTTTCCTTCCATTTTTCAATTGAAAAATTTCAGTTAATTGTTTTCTGGCTGTTTGCAAACTTACTCTGTATTTATTTAGCTTCATTCGTAGTCGCTTTTTTCGGGGTGGCAGCTAGTTCTCTTGCTGTTTGGTTTTTTCTGCTTTTTTAGTGGTGGTGTGTTGAGAAATGGTAATTTTCTTTTACGCTAACACTTGCAGTCTTTTCTTCCTGAAGTGACTCTTTGGGATCATCTTGGGGTGATTTATAGTGTACTTCTGATGTACAAAGAGCGGAAGGGGCATTGATGATCTGTTCTTGGTATTGTGAAGTGGATGGTGAAGGTTCATGGTGCTGTGAAGTGGGTGATGCACCATGAGTTGATGTTTTCCATGTTCTTGTAAAAATTGTGGGAACTGCTGATTTAATAGACGGCTTCTCTTGCTGGCGTTATAAAATTGTTCATTTGTGAAATGTGCTGCACATGGTACGTCATTTTTACTGAATTTTTCAAAAGTTTCAATAAGCAGGTCGCTTCTTCCATAGGCTGTTAACCATATTTTGCACCTAACAATGTCAAAAATATAAAAACTTTTAAGTTAACAACAGCAATAAACTAAGAAAATAGCATATGTAATAAATATCATAAAATGAAAAAACATGAATTGATTTATTTTTGAAAAATTTAGTTAATCAATTTCAAAAGATTTTTATTTGGATTTTTACTATCTTTATTAAAATTAAAAAAATAAGAATCATAAACATAATGTAATGAATTTCATAATTTATAATAGGCAAAATTGCTTTTATTTAGGATTTAATTTGATTTTTTAAAATTTTTGGCGCGTTTTTTAAAATAATCGATATAGCTACTATAGTAAAAAATTATGATGACAATATATTTTTGGCTTTTAACATTATATCGGATTTTAACAATCAGTGTTTTTTCGTTTGTTGGAAAAAATAAAGGTTGGATTGTTGTTAGGCACTATAGAAGTTAACAATTTATAAATAAGATATTTACTGTAAATAAACGTACCTCTCAGGCTCTGTTTGAAATCTAAAGAACGAAAGGTGCTTTACACTAGAACGTTGGGCATAAAATTTTGCAGCACACCGCTAACCAGACATGCCTTAGTAAAACAATCTGACAAGTTTTATGATGATTTTCGCTCCTCGATTTGATCGTTGCTAAACTTTGAACATCTAGCGAAACTTATAATCGAAACTATGACGTCGTCGTCGTTACAGCTCCATCTGAACATATCCAATGAAACACCTAAGAGTCCGTATTACATGAAAATTAAGTAAATGACATGTCTCCTTATTGAAAGTCTCTGGTGTAAATAGTCTGTTTGCGTGAATATTTTGCAACTGAATATGACGAACTGGATGGTTTCCTCTGCGACATGGCACTTCCTGCAAGCCCTTTCAGTCGAATCTTTTCTGTAGTTTTTCGTGTTAATAACCTGATCTTGTATGGCAATCATAGTTCCTTCAGTTTCTCCAAAGAGACTGTCTTCACTCAACCCAAAGTTCGACGCTTTTCTGTTGAGTGCGGCTGGTTGAGATCAAAAGATGTCTACTGTGGAGTTCTTTTTCGAACCATGATTGAAATTTTGTGCACATTCTAGGAGTGTCGTGGGTATTCTGCACGCTGTTCAGATTTAAAGGTTTGTTTCTTGTATAGATCATGCAGATTGCATCGTTCAATGGTGATGTGTGTTGTTTAAAGTAAAAGAATTCTTTGAGTGACTGAGTGGTGTAGATATATTATATCAATAAGACCTTTGAACAAGGCAGGATGAGTCTTTATATAGCTGTGTGGCTTTTTGGTATTTTGTAAGCAGTTTACGTGTTTTCCTTTCAAGTTCCCCAAGATCTGTGTGATCATACAATATGACTCCAATGGACTAGAAGAGTATTGCGGGGGGGGGGGGGCAAAATGTTGGTGGCCTTGAATGAATTTTTGGAATTTAAGTGTTCTCTAAGTATTGATTGTCTCTAGCCTATGAAGGTATTAGTGAGTGTGTTCTTTATGTGCTTGTGATCCATAAGCTTGGTTCGTTTAAATCCTAGATATTTGTAAAATCCTTGAGTATAATAATAATTATAAACTGGAGATTGTCTCCAAACAGACGTAATAATTTTTCGATTGAAAAATGGAAGGAAAAATTCTGCGACCTGGATTCGAACCAGGAACCTCGACTATCATGGCCGATGCCTCTACCAATTGGGCTATCGCAGACACCTCGTCGGCCATGATAGTCGAGGTTCCTGGTTCGAATCCATTTTTCAATCGAAAAATTATCCTTGAGTATATTGTTCGTACCAATATATGCATCGATTTTGTTCTCAATGTAGGAAGTTATTGTTTTGTAAAGTGTAGGCAGGCATGTGTAATTATTATTTTGTTCTCAATATGTGCATCTATGTAATGCTGCGTGAGATCTGTAGTGTTGAGTTCTTTGGTACCATGTAAGTGGTAAGGAAGTGTGGCGATGTTTGTGGTGTTTGCATAGTGTAAGAAATCTGTTTCGCAAGAATCAGGTGCAAACAGGTGAACCTCTTATACCAGAACTTCCGAATCCTATCTACATCTGGAGCTTCAATTGTGAGCATTTTTGATGACTTGTGTACTATGTCTGTATAAGGCATGTTTGGTAGTATGGATGCTGATTGCTCCTCTTCCCTGATCCAGCTCGCTTTCCTATTACGTTCAACCAATCGGCCTCGGTGGTTCAGCGGTTGCGTGATCGCCTCTGATGCCCGAGTACGCGGGTTCGATCCCGGCCGAGGACGACGAGGATTTTTCAGGAAGAAATCCTGAGATCACGCACTTCCTTCCGAAGTGAAGTAAAGCCGTTGGTCTCGTGTAGTCGTTTGCCGGCTGCACGTTAAAGAACCCTTGCGAGGCAAAATTTGCGGCTCCTATAACGCCGTCCTGAAATGGCCATAGCAGTTGAAAAGGACGTTAATACCAAACAAACCAAACCAACGTTCAACCAAAACGGGCCAAAGAGACGACCAATAGTGTTGGAGTGCTGTTGGTAGACCAGTGTTTTGTGTGTGTGCATAATCTTTGTTTAACTATTTATAGAATATCTTCTCATTATTTGCGAATATTTGTCCTGTTCTTTATTCTGAGTGTTTGTTTTGGATCTCTTTAGGCATTGTATTTTTGCAGATAACGTTTGTTTAATATTCCATATATTCTGTAATGAGTTGATTGTGCTACTCATTTCTTGTGTGTGTTTTAATCTATATATATATAAAAGAGAGCTAAAATGTGTACACTCACTCACTCATTCATTCATCACGAAATCTCCATAACTATGAAGCCTACAAACTTGAAATTTGGTAAGTATATTTATCTTAGCTTCTAGGTGTTCGCTAAGAAAAGATTTTATTTTTTCTTTCTTCCTTTCCATTGTAGGCAGGTGATTGTAGGCTTTATTTTTAAATTTCAATTTACCTGGAGCTGAATGGGATTTCTACCAGCGTTAAAAAATTGTGACGTTTGCTTTGTTTAATGAAGACTTTTGCGATTGTTCCGTGTAACAGCATCAACAATGACTGTGAGTCTTTCGCGCGGGAATACAATGGACTTTTGCCAACGCCTCCTAAAGATAAGGCCTGAGCGCGAAAACGTCATACATTGTTACATCATCATGCGAAGACATAATTTAGGGCTTATTATTGGTAGAAAATGCGATTAAACATATCTTCGGATGATGATGTAACAATGTATGACGTTTTCGCGCTCAGGCCTAAAGGTGTGTTCCCATAGCTCGCTTGAGCTTTGAAGCAAATTCTACTCGCTAGAAAAATATGGCTTGAAAAGTTCAGCTTGAAAAGCCAAGCTAGCGTTGAAGCTATCCCAAAGCTAACGTGTCTCGCGAGAAATCGCAGGCGTGAATTTCAAAAAACATGGCGCCTTCAATGCACGAAAACGTTAATTAATCTAAAAAGTATTTTGATACAAAAATTACTGAATTTATTTTATTTGATTTTTCTTTTATATTGTTGTATTATGATTATTGCCAATTTATTGTTCTGTTATTGTAAATAAATAAATACGAGGCGCATCCAGAAAGTAAGTTTCCCTATTTAAAAAAAAAAAAGAACTCACACTTACAGGAACATATTTATTGGCAACAAGTACAGCAAGGTTTCAGCTATTTTTCAACATAGCCACCACCAGAATTGAGACACTTGTCATATCGTGGGATCAACTTTTGTATCCCCCTGTCGTAGAACTCTGCCGCCTGTGAATGGAACCAGAGTGTGAGAGACGTCTTCAGCTCTTCGTCGTTGCCAAAACGCTCACCGGAGGACAGGAATTTCTTGAGGTGCAAGAAAAAGTGAAAATCGCTGGGAGCAAGATCAGGGCTGTAGGGTGGATGATCAAACAACTCCCAGCCAAATCATTGATGAGGGATGGTCGCCCACTGCGCTCTTCATCATGGACACTTTGACTACCTTCGGAAAAATGCCTACACCAGCGACGCACCATCTGCTTACTCATGATGTTCGGCCCATAGACCTGACAGAGCTGACGATGAATTTCAATTGGGGCAATGCTTTGTGCATCCAAGAATTTTATCACCGACCGAACCTCGCAGGCGGCAGGAGAAGAAATAAGAGCTTCCATTTCGGACCATTGCTACCACGCTACTGGCACGAGGCGGGACCTGTCCGGCTGGCATATGATTGATACGTCATAGATCTGTTACGCATGCGCAATTGACATGGCTAATTACGTTTACTTTAAAGGGGAAAACATCGGGAAACTTACTTTCTGGATGCGCCTCGTAAATTTTGTAAAAACGGGTAAAATATTTCCAATTTAACAAAACGTGATGTTTATTTTTATTTTCGATGAGGCTGCAAAAAATGGAATAAATAAATAAAATAGAATAAAATAAAACAACTAAATTTAAATAAACAAACCTATTAATTACATAAGTACACTTAAGTAATAAGTAAATTAAAATAATACATAAATTAATAAAAAGACTAGTAAAATAATTAGTAAAATAACAAATAAATATCATAAATTCAATAAAAATTTAATGGAATAAAATTAAGTTAAAGAATATTATATACAGGATTGAGTCACTGAATTATAATTGAGGCATATTATATACAAGGTGATTATAATTAAAGTCCCTTTGTAAAAATGCTATAAAAAAACAACCATGAGTCCGAATGACTTCAAATTTGGACTGAGCATTCTTGAAGAAGGGGCATTTGATATGGGATAAGAAAAAAATAGTTCCAAAATTTATCACTAGATGGCGCTGTAAGCGGCATAACGGAAGCGGATTCAGCTAGAAGTGACATTTTGAATTGAAATATGACGAGAACGCCATGAGGCCTGCGTTTTTATAACACATGCAATGTCTCATGCGCATGCGTATCTTTCAATTTGCATAGTACAAATCCTCCTAGGCATAATATGCCGCCTACAGCGCCATCTAGTGATAAATTTTGGAACTATTTTTTTTCTTATCCATATCAAATGCCCTTTCTTCAAGAATGCTCAGTCCAAATTTGAAGTCATTCGGACTCATGGTTGTTTTTTTATAGCATTTTTACAAAGGGACTTTAATTATAATCACCTTGTATATGATTGAGGCATACAGGGTGTTTTTGAATTGAGTACAGATTTTTTGGGAGATGATAGAAGAGGTCCTTAGAAGTATTTTTTGTCATATGAACATGGGGTCCCCGCAGCTCCGTTTACTTACAATACTGCATTGAACAATCAAATGACACCGGGACGCAGTGTGCGTTGGTAGGCCTAGATTATTTTATTTTTAACAATTAACACAAGCAATCTACTGTATGACTTTTACAGTAATTGTTCGAAATGACCGCCATTTGCTTCATAGCACAATTCGCAACGCCTTATGATGGATTGATGTACGCGTGGAAACAGTTGATTTGCACGGTCGCTGATGTCACCTGCTGCCGCGACAACACGAGCCGCCAATTCTTCTTCGGTATCTACGGGTTCGGAATACACCATTGATTTTATGCTTCCCCATAAAAAAATCCATCGGTGTGAGATCTGGCGATCTCGGTGGCCAAGCAACTGGTCCGCCACGACCAATCCAACAAACAAGCATGTGCACCTTGAAATTTCTTTGCAAACAATTACTTTAAAAGTTATTACAGTAGATTGCTTGTGTTAATTGTTAAAAATAAAATAATCTAGGCCTACCAACGCACACTGCAGCCCAGTGTCATTTGATTGTTCAATGCAGTATTGTAAGTAAACGGAGCTGCGAGGACCCTATGTTCATATGACAAAAAATACTTCTAAGGACCTCTTCTATCATCTCCCAAAAAATCTGTACTCAATTCAAAAACACCCTGTATACAGGGTGATTTACATCGAATGTAAAATACTTAAAGGGGGTATTATAGAGGTTAAGATAAACACAAAACGTCCTATGAACATGGGTCCGAATTTGAACGATAACTGAGATATGAACAGAAGTAAAAATGCCGCCACCAAGATCAACAAGTTAAAAACTCAGGTTCTGTAAAGCCTAGATTAAAGAAATTTGGAGGAATAACAGGGTACCTAAGACTGTGTATACCGTTAAAATTTTATTGAATTCCAACGAGAAGTTTCCGAGTTAGACAGTCAAAATTGTAACAAGTGCTAGTTAGTACTCACAAGTGAGCACGTGTTATGATGTTGAATGAGTAACTCGGAAACTACTTATTAAAATTAGATCAAATTTTAACGGTATACTCAGCCTTATGTACCCTGTTATGTCTACAAATTTCATTAATCTAGGCCTTACGGAACCTGAGTTATTAACTTGTTGAACTTGGTGTTTGCATTTTTATTTCTGTTCATATCTCAGTTATCGTTCAAATTCGGACCCATGTTCATAGGACGTTTTGTGTTTATCTTAACCTCCATAATACCCCCTTTAAGTATTTTACATTCGATGTAAATCACCCTGTATAACAATCCGAATAGCCTCTTTTTGCAGCCAAAACAGCAGCTAGGCGACGGGGCATAGATCAATGAGTGCTTGGAAGGTGGCAACAGGTGTCTGTGTCCATGCGAACAGCAGAGCATCACGAACTCATGAGGATTCCATGGTGGAGGGTCTCTCGTAAAGATTAAGATCTGGGAAGTTTGGAGGCCAGGATAGTAAGTGAAATTCATCCTCATGCTCCTCGAACCATGCACGGCAAATTTTGGCCAAGTGGCATGTGGCATTATCCTGTTGAAAGATACCATCATTCGCAGGATGCACAGTTGCCATGTAGGGATGCACCTGATCGGCGACGATGGATAAATGTGCACAGCTATTGATGGTACCTTCCAGTAATGGACCCAAAACATGCCCCAGACCATTACACGGCCTCCTCTAGCTTTTGCCGCCCAACAATGGTTTCGGGCAGTTTGTATTCGGATGTCTCCCAGCGGATACGCGAGTGCCCATCGATACGATGCAGTAGAAAATGCGACTCATCGGAAAATGCAACCTTTTTCTGGAAAATCCACTGTTTGTACAGCAATGCAAACGCACATCGTTTCTTGCGATGCACACTTGTCAAATGGGTACTGGAACCAGACGTTTGCTGCGAAGGCCAAGACGCAACACGGTGAGCAGAAGATACCCCGATCTATACGGGAAGGAATGTGTAGGTGGTGATTTCTCAAAAGATCAAAGGATGCCGACACTTCTTCTTTTGTTCTCAGCCTGCTCTGGAATGCGCTAAGGTCCCCTGGGACCCTGTCACTTGCTTTGTGTCCCGGGGCTATTATCCCGGCCGAGGACGACGAGGATTTTTCAGGGGGAAATCCTGAGATCACGCACTTCCTTCGGAAGGGAAGTAAAGCCGTTGGTCCCGTGTAGTCGTTTGCCGGCTGCACGTTAAAGAACCCTTGCGAGGCAAAATTTGCGGCCCCTATAACGCCGTCCTGAAATGATCATAGCAGTTGAAAAGGACGTTAATACCAAACAAACCAAACCAAACCGGGGCTATTTGGCAGGATGTCTCTGCTTTTCTAAGGCTTTACCTTTTTTGGTCATGCTCTGGCCCTCTGGTGTGGATTTTTGGGATTTGTCCTTTTGGGTGTGGTTCTTGTTTTGGGTGTTGGCAATTTTTTTTTGGTGTTGGCCCTCTGTTTTGGGTGTTGGTCCTCTGTTTTGGGTGTGGTCCTTTTTTGTCTTGATTAATCACGTGATGGCAGCCATGTTCAGCTGAAAATAAAATTAATTTCATAATTCTCAGATGTACCCCTGGTGCTAGGGTACATCCCCACCTTAGGGCAGATAAGGGGGTCCTGATGCACTCAGCAAAATCCACTTAGGTGATTCTGTCTCACAAGTGAACATCTGTTGACGCCCTTAAATACCCACCTAAATGGGTAGGGGTTGGTATACTGGCACCTCAAATTGATTACCTAATTACTAATTAACTATTGTTTCTCGGGCAACCAAATTTTTTCCAAACTCTTTTACAGTTTCTTCTAAGTAAAACTACTGCTGTTTCAAGGTGTATTGTTTTGTTTTTAATTTTCAACTACAGAGGGTTGATTCAGATAAAATGAGACGACTTTGCAGTTCTGTTACGATGGTGTAATACCATGGCGCCACCATCGGTTGTGTTCGATGTGAGAACCACGTTGTTGGACTATCGCCCGGCACCGTAATTTCCACTGAAGTAGGCTGAGTTTGAGGGATTCCATGGGAAGTTCGTTCCACACCTACTGACACACTTTCCATAGCCCATCAACAGTTCTTGGTCGGCAAATTCCGAGACGTCGTTTCAGGAGACCAAAACCACAGAAATCCATCGGTGATGCGTCAGGAGATTTTACAGGCACATGAGAGAAGGGAATAACTTGTATGCCCGTCTCCTGTTCCATCTTCCTGTAGTAAGCCACAGATGACGTTGTTGTGATAGATGATGTGAGAGCCACGTTGTTGGACACTTTATGACGTTGCTCCAGCCCAAGATTGTCATGAATTATTCTGGAGACTGTTGCCTGTGAAATACCTTTCCTTTGGGCTAGACTTCTCTGTGTGGGGGGATTTTCTTTCAGCACTTCAGACCGAATTTCTCGCACCACCTGAGCTAGGCGTATTGGCTAGGGCTTGTTTCTGGTCTGCTTCTCTGCTCGTCCACTTTCATTAGATGGTCGCAATTCGTTCTTTTTGATTATTCGACCCACAGTAGCTTTGGATACCACAATACCATTTCGTTTGCATAATTCCACAATGCACGAAAGACTGAAGTTAGCGTCGGAAAGGCCAAACATATACCCTTCAAAAAAAGCCGTCCAATCTTCCACTCATTATACACCTTCATTACGGCACTACATGAAAGGTGTTCTGCGGTTTTCCGAAATGCTACCACCTTTTGCACGGTACCCGATGATCATACCATTTTCAAGGCCTGTTATGTCGCATACTTTGCCCATGACGGCGACTATTGCTGTACGAAATGTTCCTCTGAAACCACCTTTATATCTTCCAACAGGCAGGTTTATCC
>JAHWFO010008480.1:2248293-2264163 GCA_023313115.1 Rhysida immarginata
GGTTAACAAATAAAAAAGTTACAGCCATGGAGGCATTACTTTTCAAAACGCCCTCGTATAATTTGTTAGTTGACACAGGGGCTGGACGAACTTAGCTTTTAATATTGACAAGTATATAAACATGGGGTATGTTGATGATACATTAATTGCCTTCGACAAAGATATCACTAACGCCGACATCCTCAATGCCTTTAACAAATTTCATACAAGACACTTGCGTCGCGTAAAATGTGTATGAATAGGCAGAATGGTATCAGTGCTGTCAGTTCTACTATTAGAAGTCACCTGAAACGCCGTGTAACAAGATTATGGCTACACAGCAAGAATATCAGAGTTTGAACGCGGAATGCTAGTTGGAGGTACACGCATGGGACATTCCATTACTGAAGTGATATGGACATTTAACATTCCTCGCTCCACAATTCAAGGGGGTGTATCATTTCAGGCATTACCTCCCACCATGGACAGCAGTGGGTGATCAAGGCGCTAAATGTTCGTGACCAGTGACATCTGAGCAGAATGGTCCTTCGTAACAGACACAAGTCACTACGTCAATTAATAGCCACATTCAATGAGGGGTGTATTATAAACATGTCTTCGAGTTCATTGCAGCAAAATTTGGCACCGATGGGATATGGCAGCAGAAGCCCACCAATACTTACAGCAAGCCAGCAGAGGCTGCACCTCACATAAGCTAATGAACGTATTCATTGGACCTTAGATAATTGGAAACTCATAGCTTGGTCCAATGAGTCACGATTCAAGTTGGTGCAAGCTGATGGTAGGGTTCATGTGGCAAAGACCCCACGGACCAAAGTTGTCAAGGAGGCACTGTGCAAGCTGATGGTGGCTCCATCATGGTATGGGGTGTGTTTACATGGCAGTGTGTGGGTCCTCTGATCAAATTGGACCTACCATAGACTGGGGATCGTTATGTCCATCTTATGCCTACTTCTGTACTTTAATGTTTTTGGCGTAATATATTCACTGAGAGAGCTTGAGTTTATGTAAGATCTGAGATTCAGTTGAGTCAGTCGTGTCAGTTTTCTTTTGCAGCCCTTCATGTACCTTAACAGCAATGGGATGTTCCAGGAGGACAATGCACCATGTCTCCAGGCCAACATTGCTCACAATTGGTTTGAGCACCTTTTTGAACAATTCCAATGCATGAGCTACTTAGAATGACAGACATGAACCCCATCGAACATATATGGGATATTTCCAATGATCCATTCGTGCACAAGAGGAACTTTGATTAAATTTTCACTATCATCTAGCTATAACCAGTCCATATCTTGAAAACTACTGAACCGATTTTGATGAAATTTGGACTCTTCCCTAAGTTGAAAGATACGTAATCCAATAAAAGAATTATTGCAATTCAACACTCACGAGATTATGGGCAGCTATCCTAATTTGACATATCTGGGATGATGAAAAATGCACCATGGGATAGACCACCCACAACTTCCTATTCATTGGATTCATCAAAATTGACATATCTGCTTCGGTTCAAAAAATAAAAGGGGGGTTCAGACTTTTGTATTCACCCTGTATACATTTACTGGTTATTAGATTTTTCATTTCCATTATGTACTCTTTATGTTGTAGCTTCTGAAAAGTTATAAACAAAACCAGATTATATAATTTCTCCACGAACTCCCATTCTACCTCTTGATATATTACTTTCATCCTTACTAAAATCTATCAACCAAATTCAGAAATTCTGGTCTAGACGATTGACTAACAAAAAAGTATTGCATTTAAATGCAAAATTTTTAAGCACATTTATGAAAAGATGCAAATTATATAAAAAGAATAAAATCTTGCAAACATTCCAAGAAGGAGCTTTAGCTGTGACAAAGTGATCATCACTTGAATGTACCCATGTCAGAAAAGTAACAGTGTATTCATTCTTGACAAATAGATTGTTACATGACATAACCATTATCTTGATATTCTTAACAGTCATTGTTTAGCACGTGCAATCAACTTGAAGGAATCCACGAAAAGCCTGAAAAGTTGATACAGACAGCTGAGCAGACACCTTGATGGTCATATTTCTGAACACAGAATTTGAAAAAGTTAATCAGTTTTCAAGTTATCGTCCAAACGATAGATGTACGGCCAACTGGACAAACGTACAGACCAGGCATGCATTCTTATAAATAGCTTTTAGCTAAAGTTCCTAATAAGGGTCTCAGCAAAATTAAAAACACTGAGCTTTATTTCTTTTGTTCTTAAAAACTGAGAGATAAGAGGAAACATTCATATCCACTGATTAGCAACTTAGATTATACTCATTCATATACTTCAGACAGAAGTAAACATTTGGAAAAACACATGTAGAATCCCAATTAATTTGAACTTTAAACTCCCCTAGTAACTTTAAATATTAAATGATATTTACACATGCATTAATTATATCATCATTTGAAACAATCTGTACAAATAAAAGTTTCATTAAAACACTACAGTCATTTTTTTGACATTGAAAAAAATAATTCAGGAGTTAGTGTTTTGTGGTGGTGGTTCATGCAGGTTGCCAAGTGCTAGATCTGTCCACTTCTCCTCCTGCTCCTTCAGAGTCTCACTCGTGTTTCCATTGTCAGGCTCTGGATCAGGTAGTTCAACCAATGGCACTGCAATATCATCGTCGGGCAATTTGTCATGGCGCCATTTGTCATCAACAATGTCCATCAAATGGCCATCGCGCATCACCTCACTATCCATTGGATTGACTATAAAGCAGGAAGAAAAAAAAATCAAAATTGTTTTAGGAAATAATGTTTATTACAGTTTATTTTTTAATTTGTAGATACTTATTTCAAAATTTTGGCTAAGCAATAACGAATGTTTCAAGCTATAAGGTAACTAATTTATAGTCCGTCAATGAAAGAAAAATGGGATTGTCATTTCATCAATATGTAAGCCTGCTTATTATTCTAAAACCTTGGGCTATTTAGGAAAGCATAAATGCCATTATAAACTGTCAAAGACCTACTCCCTTTCATATAGCTTCATGAAATTCCAGAAATTTTTATGTTACTTCTTATGTATCACCCAATAATATGAAAATATGAAAAATTTATTAAGCATTTTTGTCATTTAAATTATCTACCATCTTAACAACATGTACAGTCGGGTGCAAAAAGGTTTTTAGCTAGGTCAAAAGTTGTTCGGCTTCCTTACAGTACTTTCATCCAATGAGATTGCTTTTTTTCAGGTATCAAGTCGAACACGCTTACTATGGGATGATTCCATTAAGTTTTATCTTAGCATCAGGGGTTGGCAAGTTTTACGTCACGTGCTCAACTATGTTGACAAAAAGATTATTTTGGTTGTTCTGTTGAGAACTTTTGTTTTATTAATAATGAAGTAATCTATTTGGTTAGTAATGTAACATAAATGGTGTACAGCATCGATATAATTATACGTGTAATCAAGAGATAAGTTGATGCAGCGCTTGTTATGGTGTAATGCGAAAGTGGCTTACAGATGTAAGTGGAAGCTATTTTCTTTTGACTGTTCGAAAGGTTACAAGTCTCATGTTTTGTGTGTGTATATAAAGAAATCAATGACAATTATGCCAAAATCAACCGAAAATAGTATTAGAAAATTAATAATTCAACACAGACAGGAAGGAAAAAGTGCTAAAAAATTGCCGAAATATTTAAAATAAGCAAACAAACTATCATAAATTCTAAGGGGATGAATAATGTTTCAAAGAACAACAATTAAAAGGAGGAGGACAATGTTTCAAGGAGTAATACAAAAGTGTCACAAAAGAGTTACAGAAGTGGACGTGGCTCATTCACAGTCCTCATCATCGAACTCTGCTACCCACTCCACCTGTGAACGAATGGTCTCAACCAACATGAGCAATCATGTACTTTAACTAGGAGCATGCAAATTAACTTCCAATTACTTCTACGTGAACTGTGCAATCAGTCATTAGTATTTGTCTGTGATTATGGCTGGCTACATGTTTGGTGATGGTATTAGTGTACGCTGTCCGGGACTATCTTGGCGAAACATCTGGTGAACGATGGATTGGGCGAGGGAGTCCAGTAGCATGCAATCACCCACTGGACTTTTTTTTGTGGGGACATTTAAAGAGCATCGTTTATGAAACCCCGGTGGAGTCAGAAGTGGATTTTGTAGCACGGTTGGTGGCAGCCGCTGAAGACATAAAAACACACTCCAGTGCTACTCGACAGAGTGTACAACAACTTACACCGCAGATGCCAAACATGCATTGAGGTTGGAGGCCATCAGTTTGAACAGCTACTGTAACTACAGTGACGGCTGCATGTGTTCACTTCTGTAACTCATCAGTTATGCATTTCCGGACTAATGTTTATACGACATAAAATGCTTATTATGATCACTTCTATAAGTACTATAAGTTTGTAACACTTTGAGTGTCATACCCTGTACTGTCCTACGAGAGTCACTTATAAAGTCATGGCAACAAATTTTTCCAGTGGAATCACAGATCGTGATCCACATTTTTCGATGCGCAGCAATGACATTGAGATGTATGGTACTGTCCGGTTCCCACGAAAATGCCCGTGTTGTTGAAAGTGCTCACTGTGCGCACTGCAGTCGTGGACGAGTCCACAGCACTGATAGGGATTATACAGCAAACGTTTTCAAAACAAAACAATGAATAATATTAATATATGTTAATTGAATAGTAAATTTCTTTTGAAATAAATACAAAGACGATTTGGAATCTCTTTCCGTACCCATTAAAAGGGCTTTTTTGTTTGAAGAATCTACAACTCTTCCACTCCACTTAAATCACGTGTCCCTCCCTATCAGTGCTGTGGACTCATCCACGACTGCAGTATGTGCAGTGAGCACTCTCAACAACACAGGGGCATTTTCGTGGGAACTGGACAGTACTTATTGCTGCTGCTAGATAGCGTAGATTTTCAAGGACAGAAGAAGGGGTGCACAAAAATTAGTTGGTTTTCAACTGTTTACGAGTCTGCTAGAACAATGTACATATGTAAAAATAGCAGTGCTTCACAGTCAAAACACGATGGAATGTCCCGCACAACTCATAGATGCTGTTGGAGATCATGCTCTCCCATACAGAACTGTTGCAAGGTGGCTACCAGCTTTCCAATGTGGACAAATAACAAGTACAGACATATGGCTCTTACAGGACACCTTATGACTGTTCTTACAGTGATCGCACAATGCTTAGAGAATGACAGAAGATGGTCTCTACAGGAGTTGCAAAACAAAAACAGGTAGTTACCAGGCAACTTATCGTGTCCGTAGAAGATTTTTTTAATTTTTAATTTTCTTCCTTATCTACAAACTTCCTGAGTAATCCATTTAACAGACTTTTTGGTAAAGTAGATTGTGTATTTTGTATGTTTCTACATGAAATGATTGGTAATATTTGCCCGCAAACAAATAGTTGCCATGACTATATAAGTGGCCCTCATATAATCCTAAGGCTGAGGACGTCCTTTATCATGGGAATATTATGAATAGGGCAATACATACCAGCAATGAGCAAGCAAACTGTGATTGCCTAGATGCTATTGATGGCTGAGATTTCGAAAGACTGTCCAACTGAGGCACAAACTGACCAATTAGAGGCAACACCAATGGAGATTACTTTCAGCTCTTAACTGTCGGTGAGTGAACAGTGCAATGCTAAGGTAGGCCACGGGAGCTGAAGCATTACTCTTGCACTACTGTTAGCCATTGCATTTCGACTTACCTCAGCCAAATCGCTGTCAGGGAAGGTGTAGGTGCACCTAATTTTCCCAGATAATCTTAATTCGAATTTGTTGCATTCTTGCTCTGAATTTATTACTGAATCATCTCTACTTAATAAATTAATGATTCACCATACTTTTATAAACAATTTATCGAGAAATCCATGAAAAAAAATGTACTGTAGTATAAAAAAAAAAAAAAAAAAATATTTTCAGGCAACAATATTTCTCTCTTATAGTACACCATCTGTTAGCTGATTATTTTTCACTGCATGAACATGGAAGAAGTAGAATGGCGTGAATTTCTCAATAAATAATTTCTAAAAATATTGTAAATCAATAGGTAGAGATGATGAAGGAATAAATTAGAGCATGAACACGATAAAACTAGCCGAGATTATCTGGGAAATTAGGGAACGCTATTCTGAACGTTTACCATTGAGGTTTTTTAAATTTTGCCCCCCTCGGTGTATACAGACTGGGTTAAATTGAACTATCTGCACAAATCGCGAGATGACTTATTCCGCAAACTGAATTGTCGCGATTCCTGTAACCGGCCGGGGGGAAACCAACTGCCCCCTGTAACCAAATAGGTTGGGGTATATATCAATTATTTGCCCCCGGAGGGGGACGTCGTAGACAGAACGCCGAAGGCGTTCGAGTAACGGAAAACAGTGACCGGCGAGGCCCGCAGGGCCGAGAGTGGTACGGAAAACACTGACTAGCGAGGCCCGCAGGGCCGAGAGTGAGACTTGCGTTTGCGATTTGACTCGCGATTTGTGCAGATAGTTCAATTTAACCCAGACTGTACTATTATTGACACTATAATAAATCAACGGTCCAAAATTTATTGCAGTGCAGCTTCGTGAAAACAACGAATACAGAGCTATGAACAGTAATGAAGGGCACTTTTATTTTAAGGATAATAATTCTTACCCAACGCTTTGATGCCTTGAGGCTAACACAAGAAGGAATTCTCAATTCTAAAAATATAAAAAAAAAAAACAAAAATTGTTTACCATCCTCATAAACAATGGAGTGCGGTGCTAAACTAATTAAAGCATTTTAAATGAAAAGACTTATAACTTCAAGAAAAATTATCTAAATTAATATTGTTAAATTTGCTACCTTAATAAATGACAACCTTCAGAGATTCTATATAAATGTTTTGTTCTTTAATTAACGAATCTTATTCCTTCGTGATTTTTCTTCATGCCATTTAATTAATAAAAACGTAGTTTTGGCTAATCTTAATCATTTATTATTGTTTAAAATAAGAGAAAAAAATTAAAATTAAATTAGTTATTTTTATTACATTTAAAATTGCAATTTATTTTATTTTAAAATAATATTTATTTTGAAATTGCTGGTCTTTTATTCAGAAAATAATATGCAATCTTATCAATAGGTGGCGTGGATAAGCTTGAATATTTTTCATGTTGTCTATTGAAATATTTTGACAAAAAATACTTCATATGAAATCGTCGTTTTAATAATTAAGTTTTCAAATGTATAAAACTGTTTTATTCATTGATTTTAGTACCTGATTTTTTATATTTCTGCTAATAATGTCGTATACGTGTGTTTACAAATTTAAAATAAAAATCATGTCCAATGTTTTGATTATCACTCTTGATAAGTAATCTCAGCAGTGTTTATGGCAGTGATGTATACGCTACAAAGGTGTATACGCAAACCTTAAGCTTTTAATTTGTGGCCGAATTAAAAAGTAAATTATTTCTATCCTAAATTGCTTAACTTTTTCCTTTTTTTCCTGTTATATAAATATCTTTATAACTTCTTAGACACATGTTTTGGAGACGGACATGGATTTTTTCGGGGATACCATTGTCATGTTCTTGTCGCAGGTAATTAAATTATTATGAAAATCAATTCAAAGAATTCAGCTAAAAAAAAATAAAATAATAATAATAATCATGTAAATGTAATGTTACCTACTTTAAATGATAGGTGCTGTTTTTTGCTGGTGGATGGGTGTTTTTCATGAAACAACTGTTCAAAGATTATGAGGTAAATTCGTTTCAGTTTATTATATTTACATATAAATTACAGCAACACAGAAATATTTTGTAGTTGTATAGTTAAGAAGCTTATCTATACACCCTCCATGTACATAAGCATTCTCATTATCCAAGGTAAAGCGGGCTAATCAAAAAACTCGCGTAGCATGAATCATTTGGATTAGAAAACTCTATGAAAACTAACAATAAAATACAAGGAAAAATAATTTTTTTCCACTTGCAGAACGCTTCACTTACGTGAATGTCCAGTGATTCACAAACAGGGGTTCGCAAAATCTTTCAAGGGGTGTGCCAACAATTTTCCGTAATGGCAGATTTCGAGGTATGGTCTATTATGTGTAGGGTGACCAGACGACCCAGACAACCCCGGATCACCTGCCCCGTCCTTGTAAATAAGCGTCTCCGGAAATGTCCCCAGAAATTAATATATCCCCAGAAACATCCCTGAAAATGAATTTAATCTCGGAATTTATTAATTTAATTGTTGTTCAGTAAATATTCTAAGAAAGTTGTTCAAAAATATGTGTGAGAATCCCTCCATGAAAATGTGGCTTCATTTTGTTTGAGGAAATTTGTGTCAGTTTTATGAAGCTATAAAGATGTTGGAGGTCAATGATAGAAATGCAGTGGAATCAGCTAAGATTATGTCTGATCTACAAATGAAGCTTCAAACTGGAAAAGATGAACAACCTATTTCTGCTGCTGTTAAGGTTAGTTTCCATGCACGCGTTTTTGACGCATTTATAACTGCGTCTCGATGCAGAAAGCAAATGTGCATCTGGACGCACCTAGACGCACATTGCAACAGCTCTTGATGCATTTAATTCGAACGCAAGTATCAGTTTCCATGCATGCATGAAGTCTACGCAGAAAGTTCAACTGCACATGCGTCATGAGTTTATGTTTTGCAATTTTTCTCGCTAAAGGGAGAGGCTTCTCTCTAACCATCATGGCCACCACCTTGGTGTTTTTCGGATTTCTTAAAATATCATTATTAATTTCTGGTGTCCGAGCACAGATTCCATCAAATGGAGAAAAGGAGTTGATGGAAGGATTCCTCTGCTTTCTTACCGTAGCATGTACAGCATTATCTGTACATGCAAACATAAATAAAAGAAAACATCGGTACTGGGTTTGCCCATATCTTCGAGATCGTAACTCAACTGGAGAGCATGGTTCAAATTCTCTTTCTTCAGCCATGTTGTAGCGAAATGACGACTGGACTGAACGTCTTTTGATAACAAAGCAAGTGCGCTTGCGCAAAACAATCATGTGATCTAGAAAGATTTCAGACGCATTTACAAGTGCGTCAAGAAGTAGAAAGCCTATCTACTTCACTTTTCTGCGTCCAGACGCATGAAATCCAGATGCACGTCAACCAAGACTCGGAGACGCAGATATCTGTTTCCATGACACGTGCGTCAAGATGCACCAATTTATGCGTCTAGACGCAGAGACGCAGTTAAAAACGCATGTATGGAAACTAAGCTTTAGGCATTTGCCAACAAAACTTGAAGAGGAAAGGTGTATAGCTCGGCGTGGAAATTTTAATGTTTCTGATGCCTTCTTCATTACTTAAAAGCTTGGTGTGAAAACATTGTTGATTTTAAGCAGGTCCCAGAAAGGAAAGAAATTTAAATGGCAATAGAATTTTTTCAAAAGAAATTTACTATAATATATCACTCAATAGTGACAAATATTTTGATGAGATAACTTACGTGCGTAACTTTCTCTCACCTGTAAAAGAAAAAGAATTTTGGAAAAAATCAGCAAGTAAAAAATGGTGTGAATTATTTAAACATTTGATCCAATTTCCATATTATATTCCATTATCTTCAATTATTTGTGAGAACAGGCAATCCTGCAGCATTTCAAGATAAGAATTTATCCCTAACCACATATTCTTCAAAAAAGACAGGGCCATAAAAGCGCTAATTTTGGTGAATCTCGCTCATATCTCCAATTTGATATGGATTCTCAAGTCCCCTTATGCAAACATTGTGGCGTGAAACTTTACTGGTTGTAAAGCAAATGCCAGCTTAGTACACACTAAAAATCACATGAGGAATGGTAAGTTCTCTGCTAGCATGATGCGTGGACCTTTTCAGGCCTCACTGAAAACTCTTGAATTCGGTGGACATATTCCTCTTGAGTCGCCACCCTTGACTCTTCCTATTACATAAACGCACTGTTTCTTTAATCTGTCGGTATCAATGACAGATTGGCCTCGGTGGCTCAGTGGTTGCGTGACCATCTCTGATGCCTGGGTTCGATCCTGGCCGAAGACGACGAGAACTTTTCAGGGGGAAATCATGAGATCAGGCACTTCCTTCGGAAGGGAAGTAAAGTAGTTCGTCCCTTGTAGTTGTTTGCCGGCTGCACATTAAAGAACCCTTGCGAGGCAAAATTTGCGGCCCCTATAACGCCGTTCTGAAATGACCATAGCAGTTGAAAAGGACGTTAATACCAAACAAAACAAACCAAACCAAACCAGTGACAGATGCTCTTCTCCAATGGTGGATCAATCCCATGCAGTCATTGAGATGCATATTCCACCATAATCATGGATTCAGTCTTGCTAAATTTGAGCGCACAAAACCTTTCTGTTGCATGTCTGCCTTCCTTCCAACAATTAATGGTAGCATTTGTTTGAGCTCTACTAGTGGAATCTAGCGGTAGTCATATGAAACTCTGGAGCACGACCATTCACATGGTGTAAGTTTCATTCAGTTGGGGTTTGTGGTTGTGGAAATATGATTTAAAATTGAGTCATTCTACTTGCAACACCCTGTACTGCATATGTGTGTACATGGAAAAGTTCTAAGAATTCAAATATGCATTCATTGCCATATAATTTTGCATTCATTATACAAAAATGAATTAAATAGTTGGGGATGATTAAGCATTTACAAACTGATCGAAACCATTAGAATAGATTGTGAAATATTATAGCAAAATATAAGTTAAATAAATAAAAAAAAATTACAGTTGAAAATTGGAAATAAAATTGCACAACCTGCAACTTTCATTAGTTTGTTATCTGTTAACAAATTATGAGCAACATTTTTGTTACTGCTTCTGTCACTTTCTCATCAAATATTAAGCATAAATATGCGTTTTGTCTGAATTCATTCTGTGATAAATATCCACTTTTTTACAGGTTCATCATACTTTAGTGCAGTTAATCTTTTCTATTACGTTTTCTTTATCATGTACAATGTTTGAACTTATAATTTTTGAAATTCTTGGAGTATTGGAAGCCAGGTAAGTTAATTATATTTTTGTAAGTTTCTTTTAATATTGCATTTGTTTCTTCATATTTTCATTATTTATTTGGTGATAAACTAATTATTTGTTTCTACAAATAGTTCCCGATATTTCCATTGGAAACTTGGATTATATTCCATGCTGTTTATGTTAATATTTTTATTACCCTTTTATATGGGATATTTCATCCTTAGTAATTTAAGGTTTGGTAAGTATTTGCATTTGATTAAAGATTAATACTGTACAAAACTTAACAATTCAGTTGTCTTTCCACAAGTCAGCAACCTCAGTTCCAGGGCCTTGCCATCTTGTAGATTTTTTCTACTTGCGGAATTCCAAGATAGGTATTTACAAGTACTTCATTGCCGAGTTCCATGGGTAATATATATTCTTCAGTAAATTACCAGCTTTTGAAGAAGAAAACTGCAAGGAAAAGTTTAACCAGATTAAATATAGTAAATAGGTTTTCGAATTAAGACAATCTTAATCACAAGTCAGCATTTTAATTTTTTAAGAAAAAAATTAGCTACTTATGCAGGGAAGGGTGCCTCTATAATTTGTCGCCATTTTGAATTTCGTGGAAAATAACCAGTTCGAAGAAAGCCGGCTAATGTTAATTTCAATAATTAACTTTCATAGCCACCTAAAACGGGTTGTATGCATTAGGGGAACAATAAAATTAGTTAACACTGAAAGTTTTAACCCTTTTGTTGCGTAAAGCGGATATATCCACACAAAATTTCATTACCTTTACTTGCGGAAATCGGATTCATCCCACAGGCTTTAAAAAACTTCTCATTATGCTGCAAAAAGTGGATAATTTTTTAAATGAAATTTCAGGAATGAAAATGAAATTTAATTATGCAGTTAAAGGATTAATCATGATGATTGTCTCCGATTTAATTTTTGTTGGCGAAAATCCTCGATTAAAGTCATTGTTTACCATCTTGGCTTTCAGGGGAAAAAATGATGACTTATGGAATCCCGACTTGCTGCATTTCCCAACTTGTGGAATGCCAACTTGCGAAGGGACGACTGTATTAACAAAAGGATGGATAAAATTTTATCCAACAGATAATTAAAAATTAAATTTAAAAAAAAAAGGGAAGGTGGATTATAGCTCTTAATACAGTACAGTATGTCTTTTTTTTTTTCTCTCTTCCAAGTACAACGCCACATGATTAGGCCATTAACAGTTGTTTCGTGGTTAGTTTTTATGTACTTCTTCTGGAAAATTGGTGACCCCTTTCCAATTCTTAGTCCTAAACATGGTAAAATATACATAGTATCTTTTATGTAGTCATTTATTCATTTTTACATTGCTTAACATAACATTTTCTACTTGTAGGTATATTATCTATTGAACAAGGCATAAGTCGTGTAGGAGTTATTGGAGTAACAGTTATGGCATTTCTTTCTGGATTTGGTGCCGTTAACTGCCCATACACATATATGGCATACTTTATGAGGTTAAAATTTGTCATTTGTCTAAAATTATCTTTTGTAAATGTATTAACTTAGTTGAACAGAGGAGAATGAATCAAAAACTTAATGCAATTTAATGTTTGATAAATCTTATGGAACACTTTTTTTTTCTTTTTCGTTATTTCTGCTTTATATAACTTTTTACAAATTCAGAGAATTATTAATTGGATAACTGAAATGACAAAGGAGCAATAGACTTAAAAATTTTGTTACATAAATATATTGGAATTTTTAAACGTATTGTTTTTAATCAAATTCCTGTTTTAAAATTGATACAAAATTCTTATGTTCATATTCTTGCTAACTTTTTATGTCTATGTTATCATATTATATACTATTATAAAGGGTGATCTAAAAGTCTAGAACATTTTGAAAAGGTAATATCTCATGGAGTGTTGAGAGTAGCACAATACAGCTTGCATTGAAATGAAATCAAAAAATTATTGCTAATTTCAGTTACATATTTCATTGTCAGACATCTGAGCAACTGTTTGAAGTGCCGAAAATCTGGCTCATACCAGGTTTTCAATGTAACAGCCATTATTCGCCAGCATGACCTACAGATGCAAAAAGACACTAAGGGCTGCATCAAAGAGCATTTTTGTGATATGGCTAATCATTCTGCCGAAAGGTATCTTTCAGCATAGCCAATGAAGTGGGCGCTTTCTGTATACCTGTGATTTTAGGTGTATTCACAGGTGGTGTATTTTGAGAAATTTCCGCCATGTCTCTGGGTTCAGGATTTGGAATTTGTAAACACCCAAGAAATTTATTCAATTATTTAGTTTACCCTGATTCCGGTAATAAAATTAGTTCAGAGTACATGTAAATTATTAATTTTTTTGTAAATTGGAAAAAGCCCCACAACCAAAAACTGCAAGGTGTCAGGTCTGGTGACCAAATATGTCATGCAGTACTTGCTTAAATGAACATGAATGGGGTGATGCTTCATTTTGCATAATTGTGACAAGATGCACTACATCTTTCTCTTACATGCTAGGGATAACGCTGTTACATAATCTTTCAAATGGTGCCATAATATTTAGCATGACTCTCTCTAGTGATGAAATCGGTAACTTTTTCTTTTCATAACAAACTTGATGTCATCCTGATCGTGTATGTGGTGATACCCTTAAAATTCCGTGAACATAACCTTTTCATATATGCAAAACTTTTGGATTACCCTGTACCCGGTATATAAAATTCCAAATATATCAACACTTGGCCATAAGTTTCCCATTCCTTTCCACTTTCAAAAAAGAAATATCATAAAGATATGTGAAAAAAAATCATTATTCAAGCTTTATTCTCTTTCAAATAGGAATCTGCTTGTTATTGAATTTATATAACCTCTTTATATATTGGGTTATCAGATAATTTCATTTGTTTTTTGTTCCCCCCAGTGTCATTAGAGCTATTGATAATACACGTTAAATATTCTCATCAAATATTCGGTGTTCACTATATCCGCCCACTAGCAAAGCTATTGAAGAAAACTCAGTTCCTCATCTAGTGGAGGAAAAACATGCAAATGAAGGATTTTTCCTTGAAGTTAAATCAAGAACTGTATAGTATAGCATTCTGTTTCTTATGACTAAGGCCTCTTACGCACTGTTGACTAGTTGCCAGCAACTGTGGTTGCGAGAAACCAGAAACAGTAGGAAACTGAAGACGGGAGACCGAATGGGTAAACAAACAGCCACCACCATTCGTATCGCTCTTGTTCTTTCTCTCCTTCATATCGATGTTCAGCATCATGCTGGCTACCTTTCAAGATGGATGTAGAGGATGTAGTTGCTGAGTGATATTATTAAAAAAAAAAAAAAAAAAAAGGAAATATTGGGTGCACCCCTATTACAAGAATGTGCAAATAAAGACATGTTCCAATTTTTTTTTCAAGGACTTGCGGAACTATGACAATAAATTAAAATGAAATGAGACAAGGGGGATAATGAAAAAGTCCAAGAAAAAGCAAGGCCTTATGCAAAATGCTATTGCGGGGCCTATCTTCATAAATCATGATAAATCAAGGCGCGGGACTTCAGAAACGCGGGGCCTTGTGAAGCCACACCATGAGACATTTGTGTATGGAGAATGTGCTGTTATTGAAAGAACTGCATGGAAATGTTTTCTTATGCAAAATGAAAAACTGCATCCATGCAATACAAAGATCAGTGTTTGGTGGGATTGGGAAGGTATAATGCTTGAAACAACAAAATGGTTATTGCACTTTATATTGACCAAATTCACTGGCTCAATGACCCAATCCAGCTGAAGTAACCCGATCAGAAACCATGGCATACTTCTTCAAAACAACAATGATATACCCCCCATATTGCTAATCAGGCCAATGCTGATATTCAAGAGTTCACTTGAAAATTCTGCTGCACTTATCATATTCTTCTGATCTAGTTTTTTAAGGTTATCACCTTTTCCAGTTGCTCTTCAACAGTCTGCAAGACATTTCATTTGTGACATATGAATATGTCCCTGCGAATATAAATGTGTTTATATCCGCGTGGATATTAAGCGGTATGAAAATTCGTTTCAAAATTATATAAAAAAGGGGAAATTAGGGCTAAATCAGGCTGGGGATTTGAATGAAAGTAATGAGAGAGGTGGAGTAAGCAAAATGACGTTGATTATTAAGGGTGAATTTTGTATATCGTTGATATTTTATTTTATATATCATTCTTGTTTTAAGTGTTCGAATGTACATTTTTTGGCAATTCACTGTAGGCGTAAAAGGTAGGGTTACGAGACACCAGGAAATTGGTGGAATAATTTTTTCTTTTGTCTCTTTCTTTGATGGGAAGGGGGGGATCGCTATAGGAAAGGAGGGAATATAGAACAATGGGGCAGTGGAAATTCGGGGAAAATTGCAGGGGTCAAGGTCAGAGTTCCTCGGCATGCAGAAAGGAGAATTCCAAGAATGAGAAGAAAGAAAGGAAAAATTTTAGTGACCAGAGAGAGAGATGAATTGTGACAGTGTGTTAGCAGTAGCAGTAGAGAGAGGCAGATGCAATGTAGTAGTCGAAGGAGGCAGATGAAATGTAGCAAGCAAGAGAGATAGAGATGAAAATGTAGTAGGAGAACGATATAGAAGAGTACAGAGTTGGCTAGAGAAGAGAAGAGTGAAAGCAAGTGTGTCGTTGGCTGCAGAGAGAGAGAGAGATACAGATGAAATGTGGAAGCCGGAAAGAGGAGCGAGCGGGGCATAGCTAAGATATCGCCGAAGAAAAAGGCCGGGGTCTGAACAGCACGGGGAGGCCAAGACGAATCTCCACCCAAGCCAGGTGGACGACGCCGCCTTACCCGACGAGCTGGAGAAG